>PVIW01010542.1:0-43395 GCA_004026585.1 Noctilio leporinus
CTCCCCCCAACCCCTTTCCCCCTGACCACTGAAGGCCTATTCACTGTATCCATATATTTGGTTCTGTTTTGCTTGTTGTTAGTTTTGTTCATTTTTGTCCTGTAATGGGTGAGATCATACGATATTTGTCCTTCACTGACTGGCTTATTTCACTAAGCATAATACTCTCCAGTTCCATGATTTTAAAAAGTGCACATGTTCCTTGGTATCCACAAAGTGTTGGGTTCCAAGACCTCGAGCAATACTCAGATCCACAGATGTTCAAGTCCCTTATGTAAAATGGTGTGCTATTTACATATCACCTAGATGCATCCTCTTGTTTACTTGAAATCATCTCTAGGTTACTTATAATACTAAATCATGTTATTGCTTTGTGAATAGTTGTTACACTAAATTGTTTTGGGAATAATGATAGGAAACAAAGGTCTCTACATGTTTCATACAGACTCAGCCATCCAGGCCTAGTTTCATAAAACACATCAGCAAGCCCGTAACATTAAAAATATATATATATATATTTTCGATGTATGGTTGGTGGAATCCATGAATGTGGAACCCAAGGATACAGAGGGCTGACTATAGTATATTTGCAGAGAAGTTGAAGTATAGAAAAATCTCAAAAGATAAAATAAAAATATCCACAATCCTGTTACCTAGAGATAAACCACATTTATATTTTGATATGGACTTTCCAGTTTTTGTCATTTTCTCTCTCTCTGTTTTTTTGTTTTGATGTCAATCTTTTTTTATGTAAATACTTTTATTTTATAAAAGTACTATATTGTACTGACTATGTGGTAAAATACTTTCCCATTTAATAATATATTATTTTTCAACCCTAAATATTTAAGACTGTAAGTTTACATGGCTTCTTGCATTATATCTTCTGTGTATTATAATTCTCTAAAGCCTAATATCTTTTACCATGTATTATTTTTATTACCAGAAAAAAGTGATTTGAATTGTTTCCAAGGGCACACGCTAGCTGTCCTGGAAGGATCGAGCCAATGCCAATATAATTGAAATGTCAATGTAATTAACATTGACATTGGCTCGATACTTTCAGGACAGACCTCATATAAATGGTTTAAAGACAATAGTATCATTTTTCCTTGTACCTTCTCTTACATGCAGGGAGTTTGTTGATTAAAACCTTCTATGTCACTTTGCCATTTTCTAGCAAAAGGAGATTGAGTTTGAATTAAAAAATCTAGGATATGGAAGACCCCAGAGTATAAGCAATGTCATTGTGTACGAGGCCAAGTCCTCTCTCTATGGAGACTTGAACACCAGTGGGCCTGGCTCCTATAAATGGACCTGCTGGACTTGTGGGCAATTGGATGGGCATGGGTCCATGGATGTTATAGGAGGCAAATATGTACAAGGCTGTCTCTGGTTTAGGCTTAGAAATTCATAAGCTCATTATAAAATGTTATTTAAAAAGAACTCTATAAGCGTATTAACTTTACATGCTCCTTGTCTTCTATTGTAATAAAAACAGTTTGGGTCTGACAGTCATCTTCTGAAATGAAAACATGTTTTAATGAAATGACATTTCCCAAGCTTTAAGTGAAACCAGTGTTTGGATGAGTCTGTTTAAATTAAATTGTTGTTGCCTTTTGCTTTTATTAGTAAGCATGCTCGTGTCGTTTCTTGTTTCACTGCATTGTGCGTTGAGGTTTGCTTTGGAGATGGCAGGAGAGAGACTTCTCGGCATTTTACCCTGCAGTTAGATGACACTTAGGCCTCTAACTGCTGAGGTCTTTCTTGATGGTGATCTTAGTGTTTATCCTGCACTAGAGAAGTAAGGTGACCTCCCAGCTGTCACATGAACAACAGGAAATTTTAAATTACCCTTATGGAGGATTTAATTTTATCAGGAGAAAGAAAAGTTGGTATTTTAACAACTTAGAGAAATTAAGAACTTCTTGCTTTCTGATATACACTAGGGTCTGAATAATTAACATGGTATGTCTGGCTTCCCGTATCTTAAGGACATGTGTCCTCTGTGAGACCCAGAGAATGACAGGACATGAGGATGAATCAACAGGTCCACTTTCTACAAGACCCTCTTCTGTTGCTGCGAGAGAGGGACTTGTGAAGATGCCCTAAGATGAACCAAGTGGAGTGGGCTATTGCTGGATCAGAGGTTGCACCTGTATTCTTAAATTAAAAATATTAGTTTATTTATGACATCTTCAAGGGTCTATGTGCATGTGCCCAGAAGTCCAGAAGTAATGAAGACTGTTTTATGCCAGTGAACCATCCCCATAGGCTTAGTTAGGCACATTAACTAGGTGAATAGGGCCTTCATGTCACTCTCTGATTCTGCTCCTGTGAAGGCTGTGTGGTCACCATTCAGTTCCTGAACCCCAGCCTCATTTATCCCCACTGTGTCCCTGTCTCATACAGTCCCAGATTTGAATCTTGATCCTGCTTATTAGCTTTAGGACCTTAAGCACGTCACCACTAACCTCTCTGAGTCTCAGTTTCCCCTTTTGTGTTAGCTAATTTCTGTGACAACTTGACTGGGCTGAGAGATACCCAGATATTGGGTAAAACATTCCAGAGTGTGTCTAGGCGGGTGTCTGAGTCTCTAGACTGAGTGAAGAAGATAGCCCTCGCCAGTGTGGGTGGGTGTCATCCAATCCTTGAGGTCTGGAACAGAACAAAAAAGTGGAGGAAGAGTGAAGTCTCTGCCTCTTACTGCACTGGGAAGTCTGTCTTCTCCTGCTGTTGGATGTTGGAGCTTGCTGGTTCTCAGGCCTTTGGACTCTAGGACTTAACACCTGTGACCTCTGAGTTGTCAGGCTTTTGGGACTCAGACTGAATTACTCCACTGGCTTTCCCTGGCTTTCCTCTTCACTAGCTTATAGATGGTAGATGTGTGGGACTTCTCAGCTGCCATGATGGTGTGAGCCAGTTCCTAAAAGGAATTTCCTTTTATAGCTATCTATATATCTGTCTATTTGGCTAGTTATCTATTATCTCTCACCTATCTCATTTTTTTTTTTTTTTTTTTAAGAATCCTGACTAATATACCTTCTGTATAGTGAAAATTGTATTATTTACTTCATAGGAATTTTTCGAGGATTAAATTAAGTTATATAATACATGTTAAAACCTTGGTAAGACATCAGCAAAATCAACCCTAGTAACAAGAGAGAAATGATTGGGCTGGAGTTTGAGTATGATCTACTCAAGGAGGAACTGATGTTTCTTTGTGCTTTGAAAGGTGCACAGAGTTGGCTAGCTGAAAGTAAGGGGAAGAGCTCTTATTATACTGGAGAATTTTAATTAGGAAGTTAGACTTTGGAGTTAAAGCTTTGGTATCAAGATCCAAATCCATTTTGTCCTAGCTGGCCTTGGGCAAGTTATTTAACCTCACCATGCCAAAGTCTACTTATCTGAAAAGGAGATTTGTTGTGAAGATTAAATGGAATATATTTCTTCAATTGCTAGATATGGTGCCTAGCTCAAGAAACATTAGCTGGCATTAACATCTGCAAAGTCCTTACAAAGAGAGAAAGGGAGATAGTCCTCCATAGCCTTGATTTTGCTGTGGGCCATAGAGAAGCAAAGTTCCCTGTTACCTCCCTCTGGAGCTATAGGGAGTTCTGATATTTCCCCACCTACCTCTACAGCTTGATGGGATTTCCAGGTATTCACTGGGCCATGTTCCACTAG
This sequence comes from Noctilio leporinus, assembly GCA_004026585.1. NCBI lineage: Eukaryota > Metazoa > Chordata > Mammalia > Chiroptera > Noctilionidae > Noctilio > Noctilio leporinus. Next base: position 3,688 of record PVIW01010542.1, read on the forward strand.
AAGAGTCTGAATCTGTTTTCGGTTCTGCAGGGATGGGCTTTGCTTTTTTGAATTTTCCAATTCCTCTCCACCCCCAACTCCTCCCCAGGCAAGTGTTTGATGGAGGTCAGTTAGGCAGGATGTGCCCCTCAGGCCAAGCCATTTTTGAAGTTTTCTATTTGTAACTGAATGGTTTATTCTTTTCAAGGCAGTTTCTTTTCCTTAAGACAAATTACTAATTGATTTTAGGGAGGAAGTGCATAGGGAAAGAGAGAGAGAGGGAGGAAAGGAGGGAGGGAGGGGGAGAGGGAAAGAGCGAGAGCAAGAGAGAGAGCAACATTGATTTCTTGTTCCACCTATTTTAATTTATTGGTTGATTCCTGTATGTGCCCTGACTGGGGATTAAACCTACAACCTTGGCTTATAAGGACGATCCTGTAACCAACTGAGCTACCTGGAAAGAAAGAGCTCAAGGCGGTTTCGGATACCTAGGACTAAGCTGTCCAGTGTGGAAGCTATTCCTGTGGCTGTTGATAGCATTTAAATTCAATTAGTCTACTTGGAGATGTGCTATAAACATGAAATACATATTAGATTTTGATGCCTTAGTGTGAAAATGTCTCAATAATGTTTATATTCCATTTTTGGATGTTTGGGCATAATGAGTTGTGTAAAATATACTTTACCCTTTCTTTTCTTTTTAAAAACTGGTTACTAAAAAATGAAAATTATGCAGGTGGCTCAGATTTGAGGCCTCACTACTTTCTTTGGGTAGTGCTGGTTTAGAAGTATGAGAAGACTAGGTGAATTGATTTACCCTAGATCTTGGTCATAGTCTTTAATCCAGTTATTAATGAATCTATTAATTTGATCCCTTTGGGGTCATGCTCCTTCTTTGTTTTCTAGACTAGTTAAAACCAAAAGGTAGAAAGAGTGAATTTCGGGTTGCTCCTCTTTAGTAAGTTTGAGGGGCCACATACTGGCCTCAAGTGTACTGCCATTCAATTCTGGCACCAATCACCTGGAATTAGCTCCGACTCCTTATGTTCAAGGACAAAGTTCACAGTGTCCTCCTCACATCAGATCAGCTGGCTACAAACCCAGGGGTTTTTATGATCTTCCTCAGGTTTAGTGAGGAAAAATAACAACTCAGGAAAATTTTATTGTTAAGTTATAGCTTTATTATAAAGGATAAAGGCCAGAAATAGACAAGTAAAATCACATGTGGTGGCGGTGTATTTGAGAAGGTCCCAAACCTAAAGCTTCCATGCTCTCTCCTTGTGGAGTCAGGGTGTCACCCTCTTGCCACATCGGTGTGTTCACCAGCTAGGTAGGTCCACTGAACGTGGGTGGCCACAGTTTGTACAGGGATTTTCTTATGTAGGTATGAATGATGAACGATTGGGTCATTGGCTTTGTGAGTGAACTCAAACTTCAGCCCACCCTGCCCTGAAGTCAGGGAAGCTCCAGCCCCCTAATTACATGGTTGATCTTGTGACTAAGCCCCATTCTGAAGTTATGTAGGGACCCATGAGTGTCACCTCCTTAGCATAAACTCAGCTGAGATTCAGGGGCTCACAAATGAATCACAAAGCCAACTTTATTACCCAGGAAAGTCCAGGAGTTTTAGAACCTCTGTGTCAGGAGCCCAGGACAAAGACCAGATATGTTGTTTGTGATACAACTGACTGGAAAGTCCAGTGTTCAACCAAGTAAAGAGATTAATTCAACATTCAACCTGTATATATTGAGCTGCCAGGCATTGTTCTAGAAACTTGAAATATATTATGAATACTGAACATCCCTGCCTTCATGAAACTTATAGTCTATTAGGGGAAAAGACAAACAAGGAACCAACAAACATTCTGTATAAATCAAATACAGAGAATATTAGAAGGTGGTACAATGGGAGAAAGCAAAATCAGCCAGGCTGATGTGGTGGCCATGGCAACGATAGGTTGTCATTTATAACAGGTGGTCTTCTGAGTCAGTCTTGTCAGAGAGTGGCATTGAATCAAAGAAGGGAAGGAAGTGGGGGTGTTAGCCCTGCAGAAATCTTGAGGGAGAATGTGCCTGACCATGGAGGCCAGTGCAAAGGCCTGAAAGCAGGGACATTCCTGGTATAGTCAGGAAACAGCCCGAAGGCTACTGTGGCCAGAGGGAGCAGCAAGAGCGAAAAGAATCTAGGAGAACAGAAAAGTAGAGGTAGCAGAGGGGCCAGATCATGTGGGTGGGGCCTTGCAGACCATTGGGTGACCTTTAGATTTTATGCTCAGTGAACTCTCTTCCACGGGAGAATTTTGAGTAGAGGAGTGACATGAACTGACCTCTTTTGAAATAGATGCACTCAGGCAGTTATGGTGAAATCCGACTGTAGACAGCAAGGATGGAAGGGAGGGGACTTGCTTCAAGGTGCTCGTCATTATCCAGGTCCGAGATGACAGTTGCACAAAACACGGTGTGGGGTAGAAATGGAGGTTGTAATAAGGGGCAGACTCTGGGTATATTTTGAAGGTAGAATTAACATGATTTCCCTCAAAATGTGGAGCATAAGGGACTGAGTTGTTGAGGGGGGACTGGGCCCTGGAAGTCTTCTAGGCCCTGGTGAGGAGTTTGAATTTTATCCTGAGTGTAGTGTGAAGTTACTCACGCAAGTGTAAGTAGAGGCGCCCTGTGATTACATCAGTGGTTTTGCAAGCATCACTCTGGGGGTGGTCTGTGCAGGAAAGGTGGGAAATCGAGGAAGAGTAGGGAATGCCAGGGTGGGGCTCCATTTAAACTCCTTGTGGGTGTTAGGTTCTCATACTTTGAAGGACCCAGCCTGCTTCATGTTGAACGCACTGAAATACCATGCCCCCACCCCCGCTCTATTAAATAGCAACTTTTACTGATAAAGAGTTGTATTAATTTTATTTTTGAAATGACTTGACCTGGGTTACACACTTACTTCATGAATGCCTCTAATTTCTCAGCAATCATTATGTGTACTTAACGTAAGTAAGAAAAATCTAAGAATGTGAAGCTATCTCTACAATTGTACATTTTTTTTTTTTTTTTTTTACAATTGTACATTTTAACGCTTTATGAAATTGATATAATGGCACATTTTTAGGTAAATCAATACGTAATATTGTTTATATAGTTTTCTTTTTGTATTTTTAAGCACATAATTTTCTTTTCCTCCCTTACAGGTCTTAAAGATTTTTATAGGCTCCTAAAAAGCTTATAGGCTCATAAGCTTAATGGATTAAATGACCCTGGATGCCAGGATAATGGGAAGCTGTTTGATCTGAGAAGGACCATTTAAAAGGGTCTGGATTCATGAAAGCAGGATTTTAGACAACTCCACATATATAGATAGTGTCCTAATCTTCATTATATAATTTCTACATTTTTCAAAACACAAAAGTCACCTTGTGTCTCTGGGACACACAGACGTTAGATTTGCTAGAATGAGTTGATGGGCCTGCTCTCTGACTCAAGCTGCTATGATACGGTCTGTTCATGCCACTGTGGAACTGTTCTCCACCCTGACTCAGGGAGGGTGTCCAGGGAATTATTGGCAGGCTTCAAAAGATGCAAAGCATTGATTTTGTTTTTACCACCCTTGAGAACAGATTCCCTTTTTATTTTCCTTGTGACCTGGCATTGAATTGCATGTATTGAATTCAAAGAGACCTCTAGTCCTAGCTATATTATATAGGGCTAAATGCTAGCTGGGGAGTAAATAGTTAGAAGGGGACACCACTCGTATTAACTCTGAAATATGAACAGGGGAACAGGTTGTACAATGAATCTAGGAAGAAATGCCTTTCCCTGTTCATCTGGATAAGTGCCTGTGTGAGTAAATGTTCTGATTGTTGATGTGTGATTGAAAAAAGTATCAGTTAAGGAAAAATCAAACTAGCAATATCTGAATGTCAAATATTTTCCTATTATTGTCATGGTTCTCTGGCTAGTGCCATTTATAAACATTTAAATCCTTTGTGGAAAGCTCATCCATGTCTGCCCTAGGTACTCTAAATTCATTTAAACTTTTGAGTATTTCAGTTTATCTGATTTGTAGCCTTTTCCTAAGCAAGATTCCTACTTCCACTTTTAAATGAATACAGTTCATCAAATTTGATTGTTCACTTGTTCTCTTTTGCTCCCGAGCCCTTGCTTTTAATGAAACAAATGGCTTTTCAGGCTAGATATCTGAATGACAAATGATGACACCTTTTTCCCCTTTACTTTTCTTCCAGCTGCCAACCTCTTCACAAAGACATTTCCTCTCCCAGTTCTTCTGGTACACCACGTTTATAGCTTAATAATCGGTATTGGAATTGCAGTTATTGTCTGATTATCTCACATTGTGCATTGGCAGTTGTCCATTACAAGTGTTTTACTCTCTTCACTTGCTCTGTAAGTGGAGTTGATAACAGGATGTGTTTTTGCTTTTGCTTTGGTTCTTAATATACCATGAAAATGTACAAGAGAGAGTTGGTAAAATATGGACTGTGGATTTAGAATTTTCAATCTGTTGCTTTTCCCTCCCCTGGGTACTTTGAGCAAGTTAATTTAGTTCCCTTTGTGTTCATCAGCTTACAAATCTGTAAGTTGTTATTTTTCAGTTATTCAGTATGTGTTTATCAAGAACTCTGTGCCCTTCGGTGTTCTAGGCACTGGGCATATAACACCAAATAAAAGACTTCCTGCCATCTTGGGCCCTCCCTTATATTAAGTCTTGAATGAAACAGGGTATAAGACTGTCCGGTATATAACAATTCCTAAAAATAGTGCTGCTCTCTTGACCTTCCCTCACTTCTTGGCAAGTGAAGTATTTTTTTAATTCTTTTATTGTTTCATTTTTTGTTGGTTAGCTTTCAAATCTCAAAGGACGATTTGTGGTGAAGTCATAGTTTTTAAACATGACAGTCCCTAACAAGTACAAGGAGAGCAAATGATCAAGGGAGATTTCCAGAAAGCACATTAAGTCAGAAGTCCTAGATTCTAACTGTTTTCAAGAGTTAAAATCTTCTGCGCTTGCAGACATGATGTTTTCTGAAAGCCTTGGTATTTTTAAGTAGTGTTCAGTCTATTTCTGTGAGTGTTGTCACGGGCTGGGATGAAACGCTCTGTCTCTAATTGGAGTAAGGCTTGCTCCACTGAGACCTTTAGTAGACTGGGAGAAAGGCACTTCACAGTGCTCAGAGGCACATCTTTAGGTACATCTTTGACTAAGGGGAAAAGTGACAAAAGTTTTACAGAGAAGAGGTTCTGCATGGAGGACAAGTGCATTCACAAAGGAGTCTGGGAATGAACTAGAGGCAAATGCAAAATGTCTAGGGAGGCACTGACTGGATCTGTCCAGAAAGTATTCAGTCATGCAGTATGAAAAATAGAGACGTTTATTGGAGAAGATCCAAGAAACATTGTACGTAAGACAGTGATGCCTCAGTCCTTTTCAAAGTAGGCATCTTGGGACCTCACATAGTTCTTACAATTATCATCAGCTGCCCCTGTTGTACTTTTCCTGTATCTCATCAACGATCTGAAATCTCTCTCTTTTTTTTTTTCAAAGGTGATTTTAGTTTTGGGAAAAGCAGAAGTCACAGGGTTCCAAATCTGGCTGTAGAGGGCCTGGGTCACCTGGGTAACTTGATGTTTTGCAAAAAACCTCTGCATGAGACATAATGCATGAGTGGTCATGTTGTCATGATGAAGCTGCCAATCACCAGTTGTCTGTGGCTGCAGTCTTCTAAATCATCCAAATAGTTTATGCAGAGGAATGTTCAAGTTATAGCGCACATTCTCACTCAGTGGTGTCTACCGCCCACACTGATTACTACAGTGAAGTCGCCATTGTTCATGCATGGGCATTCCAGTCCACTCTCCTTGGTTGCCAAGTTACATTAATGATGTGCAAACCACTCTTATATATTAACGATGGCTGGGCTTTTTCCAGACAGACCTTGTATAGCATAAATAAGATCTATATTTTAAAACTCTGCTATATATATAATCTTTTTCTCCCAGGTCTGTCACTTTTCTCATTTATATAAGTACTTTTCATAAAGGGTGATGTGTTCATTCTGGTGTCTAGTGGACTTTGGGGGTATTTTAGATTCTTCATCAGAATGAATGCAACTCCTGTGTAGGAAGGGCCCTGCTTTATAGAACAGAGTAATAGTATGAACAGTGGCTAACATTTCTGGAGTGCTAACCATGTAGTATTTTCTATTGTATACCTTTTACATTTATTACCTCATTTAATCCTCACAGTAAATAGTCTTCCTATTTTAGACACAGAGAGAGGTTAACTCATTTTCCCAAGGCTATTGAGTTAATAAATGGAGCCAAGATTTAAGGCAGAATGGTCTGAGTCCAGAGTCTACTTTTTTTCACTTCATGAGATAAAACAATGGATAAGTCTATAAGAAGTAGAATACCCTAACTGGCCTAGAATGAAAGTAGAAATTCTGTATGGGTCTTACTCTGATTTTCTTCCTATGCAAATACACACATTTTCTGAAGTTTTGATAACTTATCAGCTGAGGATAAGATGAACATGTACAGCCAGCAACTAGGACTGCTGAGAGTGCAATCAGTATCTCAGCTTTGGCAAGTAGAAAGAAAGAAAATGATGAGGCCTATCTTGTGGTAATACAGACTATCTACTGTTGACCAACAGATTCAGGAGCTGTCTGGCTGGAGGTGAAATGAACAGGATTAATTGTGCAGGACTGCCTTTAGGAGACCTGATATTTGCCTGAGAGAGAACCTGAAGTGCTTAGTGTTCATTAAATAAATGATACTTTTGAGTCCAGGTGAACCTCTACACTAAGGCAGAGGCAGAGGGAATGGATTAGTTGTCAACAATGTACAGGTATGTACAGGTATGTGTGCTTTCCTTTGGAGTCCTAAGAGACCTAAATCCTACAGAGCAGAGCCAGACACTGCCTTTCATTGAGTTTATTTTCTTGGGGAAACACTCTATTTGTCTCTAACAGTCTGGGGTTGAAAACACGGAATTTCTCTGTCTACTTGGCAAGAACAGAAGACCTTAGAACATGGAAACAGATGTGTTCGTTTTTCAGGCCCTTTGAATGGTTTGTTGCATGGGAAGTTATATGCCATACCTACATGTGTGATGAGGGCTTCCAGAGGTTGTCACCACTATTTAAAGACCTCAAGAAGTGAGCCATTTGGAGCATTGTTGTAGGCACCTCACTTAATGATTTTACTCTGGTGGGAAGGTGGGGCTGGAGGGCAAGCAACCTGAAGGCTAAAATCTGTACATTTGGCCTAGTAAGTCCTAACCTTTCAGGAAGTTGTGTAACTTAATTGTGTTTAATTAGTCTGGTTCTTCTATGCAAAATGATTGTGTGGCATACATTTATTATTACAGGTTTCAAAATTAGATGGGTTTTTATTTTGCAGTGTTATTTGAACAGTTTTTGACCCTTTCTGGAAGTGATTATGATGCTGTCAGCTGGGAATTACCAATTAAAGGCCAGAGAATATATTAGAAATACGGACTTTGGAGATAGAACATCAGGCTTTCATCTCCGCTTTACTACGTACTGCCTGTGTGACCCTGCTTGGGAAATGATTTAACCTTTCTGAGCTTCTTTCAGGTCATTGCAGTTTTCAAAAAGATGAAGTATGTGGGCACAGTGCCTAACACAGAATAGGTTCTCTCTCCAGAGTCATTTTCTTCCATTTTCTCAGATACATGGGTGCTTAAAGACAATTAAGGTATTGTCAGGGATCACATGGTCAGTTAAATTGAAGATACAAAATCATTTTTCTTCCCAAAATGGCATGTTCCTGCTATACCCCAAGTAGCTTACTAATCTGGTTACTCTCAGGTTGTTTTATTGAAGTAGCCTGATACCAAAGGTATACTAATAATTATTCCAATTACAGCATTGTGCTACATTAAATAAGAAAACCCAAAGGAAATTGGCTCTACACTAATATTTATACATATGCTGTCTCCTCTAGGGCTTCTAGAGATAGGAAATGTCAGGAGTTTAAGAAGCCCTTGTAGAACTGGTGGACTTGGTATTTAGGGATGTTGGGTGAACCTTAAACTCTAGTTCTTTGTTCCCTCCCAATGCAGTTGTGAAACTGGGTTCTCAGAGGTTTCAGCTAGAAGCAGAAGAATTAGAAAGCCACATGAGGAGGCTGGTCCAGAAGCAGTGGGTCTGTTACTGCTACTCCAAAGGGGCCCTGTACAAGTTCTGCTACAGATCAATATTAGTCTTTTCCTAATTTGCCTAAAAGTAAATTAGTACCCAGAATCTGCTTATTTGGGAGATGTGCTTCCATGCTTTTTCTTCACTTTGGCATGTGCTATTTCTTATCTCATGTAGAACCTGGTATTCAGCACAGCGTGATTCAGGTATAATGTCTCAATAGTTCTTGGTGAGTTGCGAGGAGCCCCATGACATTAAGATTTGCCTCTGAAGAAATTTGAGAATCGCTGTCCAGCATCTCAGCCTGAAGATGCCTGAAACCACATCTCCAAGTAGGAGAGACTTTAGCCAAGAAACCTGTCTCACTTGCTAGGTGGATGATATCGGGCATTTCCCCCCCCCCTCACTCATTCTGACAGCTGGAAGCTCCACTTTTTCTGCTTGCTGAAAAACTGACCACCATGTCTCCCATTGTAAAGACCCCAAGTACTAGCAGACTTCACCTTGCACTCAGCCCTCCCACAGTCTCATGGCCGTCTAAGTTTGCCTCAGATCTCAGAACATCGGCATGGTTATGAGGTTAGGAACATGGCTTTGGAATGACAATGACTTGGTTTTCAATCCTGCCCCATCACTTTCTCAATACTGTGCTACCCTGGGCACGTTTTGAGCCTGAGTTCCATTGTTTGCAGAATAGAAATAATTAGTAAGTTGGGATGTATAGCCTCTCTGGGGAAGAGGTCAAGTCTGGCTTGAACATTGCTATAATCTCAGTGCCCACAGCAGATAATAAATATTACTGAAGGGAATTAATGGGTAACATGGTAAGTGTTCAACAAAGTATCTGGCATGTATTGGTCTTGCAATAAATGGTAAGGAAGGTAGTAATAATAATTGTACTATAAACATTAAAGTATTGCATATGTCCAAATGGAACTACAAAGAACATTTTATAGCTGCAAAGAGGACTGGATACCTTTAAAATAGTATCTCCCAAAGTAGCCTTCTGTTGTTCAGAGCCCTTTTCTGTCACTGGTGTGGCTGCAGAGAGGTCTCTGGCCAGCTGTTATTTTATCAGGCAGAAACTTGAGGAGGACCTGACTTTTAATATTTTTTTAGCCCTGTGTTTCCAGACTGTTGAGGATGGCTCTTGGAAGCTGCAGGTAGCTCATGAACTCAGACATCTGGATTCAAAGTTTGATTTTAAGGGGGAGAAGAGCCCTTTAGCTCAATAGGTGTCTTAATGAGATGATTGCTCTGGAAAGCGTTTCTATTTTCTGCCTTGAAGATTGAATGTCTCCGAATGAAGCTGTTTAGCCCTCTTTCAGGACTGGCACCTTTGATGTCTGTGTAGGGATTCTTTGATCTCTGATGGCTGAGTTTGTCTCACCACAATGAGCAGGCCTTCATCATGCTGCCCTGTTGGATCGCAGAGGACCGTGAAAGGCGAAGAAAATTGGAAGTCATAGCTGCCTCATTATCAGGCGAATAGGATTGTCCTGTCACCAATACATGCAGGGGAGAAGGAATTTGAACTGGCAACTAAGGTATCTTTATCAAGGCTTGGTCTATTAACTTGTTTAGCTTTGTACTGGAAGCCTTTAGAGTCTCTGCCATGGCAGATGAACTTCTGGACAGCCGATGTGGCTAATAGCCAAATGCCATCCAATAATCAAGTCAATAAATGTGGGAATTATTACACATGAGTGTAATGGCCTGGAATAGAAACTCTGAATACTTGTAAATTACTCCATTGTTATTTGAAGGAAAAAGTGCTGTAAGTTGAAATATTGAACTTTACACATCACAGTACTCTCACTATTTGTCCAATGTAGCATCCTTTCTGGAATTTATTTATAACTCTTAGCTAAATAGCACCCTTCCCCTGCCAGGCTGCATAACTCTGAATTTGTATCCTATTTTATTTATTTATTTAGTTAAAAATTAAGCTGCTTTTTTTCTTTTTCTTTTTTATCCTTTATTCATTCTTTTCAGAGAGAAGTGGAAGGAGGGAGGAAGAATGGGAGAGAAACATCAGTGTATGGTTGCCTTTCACCTGCCTCCAGCTATGGACCTGGCTTGCAACCTGGTTATGTGCCCTGACTGGGAATTGAACCAGCGACCCCTAGGTTTTAAGGCCAGTGGCTATGCAGTGAGCCACCAGCCAGGGCCCTATTTTTTTTTTTTTTTCTTTTTTAATTTCAATAATTGATTGTGTAAGAAAATTCTTCAGCCTGAAAGTCCTTGGTGCTTTCTATGAGGAATATAGCACAGTAACAATTCTTTATATGGATGGGAGATACAAGAAATGACAGACTAAAGACAGGTGGTTAAGTTGTAACGAAACCCAAGACATAAAGCGTGGCAAAGGTTTATACAGGGAAATAGAATTACTGTTCATGCCAGAGAAATCAGTAAAGAGGAACTGGAGGAGGAATGGAGAATGAATGTATGTTTCAAAGCTGCAATGAGACGTGGTTGCTGGAGACAACATCAGGAAGAACTATCATGGCCTAATTCTGTTGTTTCAGAAGCAACACATTTGTTTTTCTGTTGATTATTTAGAATATGCACCATTAGCCATATGTGTGCATCTTCACTCAGCAGTATGGCTGTTGCCACATTTCATTAACATGTGTTTTACTTTCTGCTCAGATACATGACACCCCCCAAATAGGCCCCTGACCATTTAATCAGGCTTGCTCATTCTTACTTCATCTCCACATCATTTCCAACACCAAAGCTTTCTGAACCCTCTTTTCCTGGGCAATCCCCCCTCTCTCTGCTTCTCTGCTGGTTTGGTGGACTGACTTGGAGCCGCTCCACACCTGGAGGTTATGTGAAATGCGTGTCTGGTAGTGTCACCTTGGAGGCAGATAACACACTTTAATCAGCTCTAGCACTTGGCATATAATTTTTGGTAATCATCATGAGAATCTTTGAATAGGTTATTTAAGATGGATCTGGAGGCTCAGTGCCTGGGGATTTTAAAGAAGGAATCAGAGGGTATAATTTCCTGGATGGCCTGAGTCTGTTTCTTGAAGAGAAGAGAGAGAAGTATAGATATAAGCCAATTTTGGGCCATTGAGTCTGACAATTTTGGGAATCTGTCATTGGGTATACATGAATGTCAGTAAGTACAGTTTATCTAATGAGTGAATGGATGGTTTTCAAGTTGAATCCTTGTGTAACTGTTCAGTGCTGAGCCTAAGAAGAGGCCAGCCCCTCAGATCTTAAGTTTGAGTAGATGGAGTAAGACCTTGATGCATATACATCCAATGTGTGACATTGCAGCCAGGAAACTATCAGAGCTACCTGGTGAGCTCTGAAGGTTATATGCCAACACACAAAAGGAAAGCATCATTATGAGTAAGCACAGTCATGGAAGGCTTCCTGGAGGAAGTAGCATTTAATAGTAGTAGGTTTGAAGGAAGTAAAGTAAAAACTGCAAAAAATATTTCACTTGTTTTATTACTTCACATGTTACTAATATACTAAAAAAATCATTAGCCAGGTTAAACCAATTAATATAAGTGCTCCTGAATAGGGAATAAGCAAGCCTTTTTCATTATTTGTTGAGAAATGTGAAAAGAGGAGGTAATTTTAAAGAGGCTTCTTTTAGGCAAAACACAATAAAGGAGAGAAATGCGGAACTACCTCCTTCCAATAGCTGTTGGATTTAATGTAGTCAGGGATTTAAATAGCAAACCTTTGGAATCATATATTAGAAAATGAGAACAAGCCTGAGAAAGCCAGTCCTTAAGCTTCAGTAATTGAGGACGAGTTTTTGTGGATTTTGGCATTTCCTAGAGATTAGTACCTTGCTACTCCAAGTGTGGTCTAGGACAGGTAGCATCGGCATCACTGGGAAGTTCATTAGAAATGCAGACACTTAGGACCCTCCCAGATCTACTGCATCAGACTGCTTATTAACAAGGCTCCAATGTCATTTTGGGCACTTTAATGTTTGAGAAGCACTGGTGTGCCAGGCAGCAGCGTTCTCAGGCAGGCAGCTTGCTATAATGCACTGACATCCAACTAACAGTCAACAGACTCAGAATCACCTGGGAATTACATATACATACATATATACTACATATTAAAGCAGTAACTCAGATCTAATGAATTAGAAGTCGGCAGCTGGGGTGCAGGTAGATTGTAGAGATGGCGTACCGTCTCTGAATTTTGGAAAGCTTCCTTGGACATTCTTATAATCCATGTTTGGATGCTACTGATTGTTCGCTAAATTCTTAGCTGCAGTAATTCTTAACTGCAGAGGTTTACTCAAATCCCTTGTATGTTTAAAAGAAGTCTAATAGCTGAGCCAAGACCCCCCAGAGATACTAATTGATCTGAGTGGAAGTTTATACATGAGTATGTTTTGACCAGCCTTAATAAGATATAATTTATGTACCACAAACTTCATCCACACATGAGTATGTTGAAAAGATTTTCAGATGATTCTAGCGAGCAGCCAGGCTCCAGAACCACCTGCAGGAAGACTAGCTGGAGGCTGGTACACTTTCCAGATGGAAGACACGAGAGAATGTGAATTTGGGGAGACTTAGTAAGTTAAGGTGTATGTGGATGTGTGAGGCAGTGACATGGGGAAGAACTCACAGACTTCTCAGAGGTTGAAGTAACAGGACTTAATGATTAATTTTGTATGAGCTAGAGAAGTAACTCAAGAGTCTAGGATTATGTCCATTTTATTTGATGGACAGGGTGGATAACGACACTTAGGGACTCTCTTACCTCTTTCCTATGCAGGGTAGCTTTTCATCTAGAAATTAGGGTGACAACTTGATGTGTGAAATATTTAGACCTTTGCGTTATCTATAGTACGACTACATTCTGTGCGAGCGACAACAGTTATTCCAAAGAAGTTCCTGAGCATGTGAGCTTAGCACCTTTTAAATCTGCGATTAAAGATAATCTTTTTGATTGATCCATTGTCTATCATACAAGGCCTTCTGGTATCTCTCTGTACCTTCCCTAAGGGTGAGTTAAGGTGTCTAGTACCTGTGTTGTTCCAGTATGAGTGCTCATTTACACACACCTGCTTTTCTTACAATGTCATGAGTAAGAGGAGGCATCTTTATGCTTGAGGTGATGGTGAGAGGTATACACTCATATATTTCTTTGCCAAGATCTCAGCTTTACTGCATTTTTGGCTCACTTCACTCTTAAACTAACAATCTAAATTCCTCACAGTATTCTCCTTATCTTTCTCATTTTCTATAATAGTCACAGAGTTCAGAAGAAACATGATTATTGAGAATAGCAAGGAAAGAAGCCTGGACCTAGGACAAGTTGGAATCTATTAGAATCTTTGATTATATCTCTTTGGGGTTCTTATTGATTCTGGATGAAGTTCTATGAACGCATAAACTATTGAACTCTTAAACTGTTAACTAAAGATGACTAAACAGTTTCCCAGAGTTTAGGGGAAATTTTATTGACTTGGAATGCTTACAGGTTCGGTTTGTGGAGACACCCCTTTACTCTCTGTGATTAGCACAGCTAACAGGGGGACCATTGGAACAACCTCAACTCGTCCCCATCACTAGAGTCAAGCATGGGTGTGGGGTCTCCATCAACCCAAAATGGGCCTGACCCTGTGTGACAGGAGACTGTGTTTTCAGCTGGACAGCACTGGGTTTTTTTTTCCCCCTGAGCTGCTGCTCATTGGCTCTTTACTTTCTTCCACTGGTGACTGCGATGGTACCTGTAAACAAGGCATGAAACAGTGCTGGCCTCTGTGATTATTTCACACATGCTGCATCAGGCAAGGGGCTGATGCAGAAAATAGCCTGAAAGTGTAGTAGATGTGCTAGGAAACTTATTTATTTATTTATTTTTGGTGTGCTGAATTACGTTAAAGAAAGACAACAAACTATGTCAGCTTCCTAGGACCATTTCTCCCCCAGGATTACAGAGCTCTGTGTGAGTGTTGGCAGAAGCTGAACTACGTTTTACCCATGCCAACCAGCCTTCCAATTTCATATGTGGAAAGACAAAATGCAAGTACTCCAGAGGACAAAAGTGTTGATGGAAAGGGTCATTTATACCCAGTGATCACTAGTTCTGAATTGTTCTCTGTTCATTTAAAGATGTAGAAAAAGGAAGATAAATGAGCTTATTTAAAAATTCACTAGAAGAGGGTAAGGCAGTATTACTCTAAAGATGTAGAAGAAATGCACATCCTTGTGAATTATGTGCCACAGGAAAAAAAAGGCAATTTAAAATGATATTTCACTAAGATAGGAAATAAAGATATGTAATCACAAGGAGATACCTTAATGCTATAAAAAGCCAATAAGCAGAAGTACAATCCAAAATGACAGAAATATAGATAAAGAAAACCATTGCAAGTACTATTCCACATTTAAGAGCAGAATTAAAATTCCTATACTCTAACAAATTAAAATTCCCATACTGTACAAAATAGCAATGGCAGCTATTTCAAATTTGAGAAGTTGTTTAAGAAAGCAGAGGGAAAGAACAAAAACAAAAAACAAAACAAAACAAAAAACAAGGAAAAACTAAAATTGGGTCAAAATGTTATAGATAGGATACACCCATGATTGTGCTTCTCAATTGAAAAATTGAAAACAACATAGGTTACTAAATTATATTATACAATAAAAATTTATAAAAGTAAAACATATGTTTATTCATAGAACAAAAGACTGTAGGTGATAATGACAGAAAGAATTGTCCACTTAAATTTATTTTGATGATTTTTTCCCCAAAACAAGTCATTTTAAAATTCTATAAAATTTCAAAGGACAAAATAAAAACAAAAATAAGAGTATAGCCTTAAAGAAACAAAAATCCAATGGGTCCCAGACTTCTCCTCTGACCAACAAGCTACCCAATGATAAAAGAAGAATTATGTTGGATTTTGATGGAGAGAATTATGTGATCCAAGAAATAGATCTCTAGTCAAATTATGCTTTATATGAGATGGCACGGAATGTCTAAGGGCTCAAAATTCATACATTGAAAGAGGTACTTCATATAACCAGGAAGTTATTTAATATAAAGTGCTTAGGGATATGAGTAATCATTAATTTAAAAAAATGGCTATCAAAGATGATTGTGCTTACAAGAAAACAGTCCATTTTTATATAAATTAATTGCCAAGAAAATGCATAGTTAAAAGATATAAACCTGAAGAGAAAAATATTCAATAAAAATGAAAATAAAAGCATACCAAATCTTCTATTTCACATGTGACTCTGAAGAGGTGGGTTCTTCCCTTCCATCCTCCATTCTCCCCTTCCTTCCCTCCCTCTCCTTCCTCTCTGTACCCTTCCTTCTCTCCACCTCCTGCCCCTTTTCACCACATGTACTACACACACATATGTCACAGGGAGAAGGATATGACTCTGGTTTTGGAAATCTTTAAGGTAAATACTAGTGAACTTAAAGATAGAGGCTCAGTCTATCAAATCACCACAGAAGATACAAGCAAACTCATCATAATTACCTTCATAAATAAAATGAACAAGTCAACAGACATAAAGGGCAAGGGGACCTAAAACAGAAAGTCAAACAAAATAACAGAAGATTAAAGCGTATGGCATAAGCTACACGTAAATGGTTAAGGTAAAAATTCTGCACTGGTGTTTTAAAAATCAACAATGTTCAGGTTATAAAAGCTATAATTAAAAATAAAATAATAAAATTCCAATTTGGTCCAAGGTATAGTGAGCAAATCTGAATAGAAAGAATCAGGGGAGGCAATATTGATATTAATTGAAATAAAATTCAAGGTAAAAAGCATTAAAAGAAGTAAGAAGAGTCACTTAATATTGATAAAAGTTGAAATCGATAACAAAGACATTATGGATATGAATTTGTGTTTGCTAACAAAACCTCAAAACATATAAAGCCAAATCTGTGAGATAAGCAAGGAGTAGTTGACAGAAACATAATTACAGTGGCAGATTTTAGTGTACTACTCTCAGTCTGAGACAAAAAAAAATGAACATAAAGGTTAAACAATTAATAAAGGTGAATTATTAGACATCTGTAAAAATGTGCAGCTTGTGGAGAATAAACCTATTTTTCAAATATTCATGGAACATTACTGTTGATGACATTAGAAAAACACAGATAAAGCCCCTACACCAGAGATTAATCAGGCTATAATACTTTTGACATTTGGCACAGTAAAACTCTGAAAGAATGACAGCAAGTTTTAAAAACTTTAAAGCCTCTATTACTCAGGAATAGTTATTAAAAATGATCTCAACTATTTGCTCAAAGCAGAATTAAAATACAAGCAACAGATTATTTGGGATTATTAGAATGTGGAAAATAAATCAGCACTGCATGCCACATTTATGTAGGTGACCAAACCTGTCTTTTGATGTCAAGTCATACTTTTACACATTTTTGTTACTTGAGCAACGTGAGCATATAGGACTGATTAGAGCAAAAAGCTATGCTATAGGGACTAAGATGAGGAAAACTGAATGGGTGAGTTGTCCATTGCTAAAGAGATATAAATTCCGGTTAGAGAAGGGAAATGTTCGAGTTTGTAATATTGGGGAGGTGGAACCTTTTGAAAGTGGTTCCTGGGTGAGTAGAAGATAAGGTGAAGAGAACAGTAACCTTGGTTTTGAATTTATCAGCTTCTGATTCATTACTGTAACAAGATCATAGCAGTAAAAATGTTTGTATTAGGAGCTTGGTGCTAAATGATCTATAATATTGCTTAAATTGATTACTCTTACAAGAGTAAGAGAAAGTGGGTAATTGTCTTGATCTTATTTTTTATTTGAAAATAAAATGTAATCAATGGTTTTATTTATTTATTATAAAAAATATTTTATTAATTATTTCCAGAGAGAGAGGAAGGGAGAGAGGCAGAGAGGGAGAGAAACATCTGTGTATGGTTGCCTTTCACCTGCCTCCAGCCACGGACCTGGCTGGAGACCTGGCTTGCAACCTGGTTATGTACCCTGGCTGGGGAAGTGAACCAGCGACCTTTGGGGTCGCAGGCTGGTGCTTGGTTTTATTTTTTTAAAAAGCAATATGAGACATCATTAGAAATTCAAGCTAAGAAAACATTGAATGAAATGTACGTCTCCCTCTTGCTTCTCTTAGACCACAATGGCGCTCCTTAGAAATAACCACATTTCCTGTTTCTTGGGCATCCTTCTAGTCATATGGTATGGATATTTAGGGGAAACAATGTATGTAAACATTTATGCATATATCCCTTTTTACTTATACAAATGGAAACGTATTATACCTATTGTCCAGGCCTCTTTTCCTCTTTCCTATACACGTTGGATATAGTCTCACGTTGGAAAACATATGCAATTACCGTATTCTTTTCTAGTCTGCATTGTATTCCTTGGTGCAGCTCTGGTATCCTTGATGTAACTAGACCACATGGTGAATATTTCAGCTGTTTCTAGGCTTGCTTTTATAAACACTATTTCAATGAACGTCTTTGAACTTACCACTTTGTGCATATGGTACATGCTTATGTTCATCTGCAGAAAAAATCTTATAAGCAGATTATATGAAAGGGATGTGCATTTCAAATTTTGTTAGATGTTGCCAACTTGCCTTCAAAAGGGTTTGTAATAAAAATCTCTCTCTTCATAGGGATCCACAGCATCTCCCTGCTTTTGCTGTTTTCTCTGATATAAGTTCCTCTTATCCATGGACCTTTTCATTTGCTGTCTTTCTCTTCATGCCAATTCCTGTCATTACTCTTTTTTTAAAAAATATTTATTGATTTTTAGTGAGAGACACATTGAGTTGTTGTTCCACTTATTTTATGAATTCATTGGTTAATTCTGGTATTTCCCTTGCCTGGGGATCGAACCCACAACCTTGGTGTATCTGGATGATGCTCTGATCAATTGAGCTGGTACTTCATTATCTACTTGGATGAACCTATTCAGCATGTTGATTTCTCAGGTTCATGAACTTTTCTCATTTGACCATAGCTATCCACTTGCCCCTCATGGTCTCAACAATATTTTTATGCTGATGGTTTCCATGGTTATGCCTAAAAATTTGTTGTCAGAATGGGCAACACTTCTGAAATCTTAAGTCATTCCATTCTTTAGGCAGAAAATTCAATTTTCCTTGTTCAATGACTCCCATAGCAAAAAAATAAATAAATAAATTATTTATTTATTTATTTAACCTCATTGGCATGTTTAATCTATTGCTTCTGCCTTTTCATGATCCTTAGGCCTTTTCATGCCTTTCCTTGTTGGTTCAGGTTAAGTTCCATGCCCTAGCATTTTAATCACTTCCGTGAAAATATTCCCCCGTGCCCTGTCCTTTTCTTCCATGCTGCATTTACATTAACCCAGTTGTCCAGCTTCTGCACATTGTTTGCAGGTAGCTGACCATTGCCAGAGGAAGGAATGCAACCAGCCAGCTGATTGCATTTTATACGCAGGATCACAAAGCTTCACTTAGAAATTCACATTATTCAGCAGTTACCTAATATTTTACCAGTAAGGAGTTTTCAGCCTCTCCTTCTGCTATCATTCCCATCCTTAATTGTGACCTTACTTCCTATGTTACTGAGAAAAGTAGAAGTATGAAGACAATGTCCAGCGCTGAGCCACCATGTCAGCACCCTGACGACCTCTTTCCTGCTGTAGCAAACGCTCCTCCGATAATCAAAGGCCAGGCCTTCTCTGTGCTCTGCATCCACCCCTTCAGCTATTCAGGGGCCCCACTCTTTATTCTGCATCACCAATTTCACCCTTTCTCCTGAGTATATTCCCTTTAATATACTCTCGTATGTTTCAGCCTACAAGAAACTCTTTCTTCGTCCCCATCCTGTAACAGCCCCTGCTTCTATCCTACGTCCTTTCAAGGTTCTTTCTCCCAGTTGTCTTCTTTTCTCACTCCCGCTCTGGAACCGGTTTCAATTCCACTTCCAATCCAACCACTCTACTCTGATCCAGATGTTGTCAGCTCTAGGGAACAGTTCTCGGTTACCACCTTGCTTGATCTCTCAGTGGCATCTGGCTTGGGCCAGTCACAGTCTCTATATTGGGGTAATTTTCTTCTCTGTTCTTCTGTTCCAACACCTGTTCCCATTTCCTTTTCCAATCTGTCTGGTCACTTGCTTGGTTATCTTTGTGGATTCTTTCTCTTCAAACTCAACCCTTACATGTTTTCCAAAAAGACCTGGCCTCTTTGTGCCCCCTATGCATTCAGAGGAGGTGATTTCAAATTAATATCTTAAGCCCAAATCTTTCCTGAGTTCTTGAGTTTGCATCCAATTGCTCAGTTACGGTTTCAATTTATAACATGTGTCCTCAAATGCACATCTGACTACTGGCTACTATAAACTTATCCCTGGCGGTTTTTACTATGTTACTCTATTTATCCAATTCTGGTGCAGGAAGCATGAGAGTTATTCTTCCTGACTTCATTAAATATGTCTCCATCTGCTTTACCCAGTTTACCCAGAAAAATGTGATGGAGTCCACCTACCCCTTGTCATATTGAAGCTGCCACACACTTTTGTGGACTAGTGAAGTAGCTTCCTTTCTGCTTTTTACCTCTCCTCCTTTTCCCCATCTCATCTTGCCTATACCTAGCAGACAAAGTGATCTTGGTAAAGAGAAATAGGAATTAAATCATGTGAGCACCAGTTCTATGTGTAAGTAATTTGCACGGATGATCTCAAATAATTTTACAAGGCAGGTACTGCTATTGCTGTTCAGCAGGCTGAGTGATTTGCTCCAGGTCACACATAGCGGGTGAAAGAACTGAGATTTAAGCCCTCAGTGACTGACTCTAGACCCCATGTCGGAATCACCAGGCAAGGCTCTTTCATAAAAGTGTATCATCTTCCGACTGACAGTAGCTTGAACTCTTGTGCTTCATGCTTATCTGTATTGCCCCTGGAGACCTTGGAAATTACAGCTGAATTCTTTACAATGGTAATCATTTATTTTTCTGGCACTCCACATCAAAAGGAGTCTTGTTTTAGGCAGTGGAATTAGGACAAGGTTATCAGGGTTCTATCCTGAACTTGGGGACCCCTGTCAGATGAATGGGGTTTTATACACAGTGTTTTATGAGGCTGTTGATGTGGACTCTGGTTGGCAAAAACACTTCTTCCCCCCTCTGAAAATACAGATTCATTTAGAAAAGCACCAAGGTGATTCTGTGGAAATAGCATTTGCATACTCATTTTCTGCAGCTGCGAAGTACCTACTGGTCTCTTATCAGTTAATCATGGTAATCAAAGATGTAGAGACAAAGTGCTGTCCTTATGTGACAATTTCCCCATGGAGGTTTGCATAAAAACAAGCACCTTTAGTTCTGTGTCTCCAATCCATCCTCCCTGTGCTGCCAAATTCGTCATTCTAAAATGCAGTCCAGATTCACCAAGTTCATGGTTTAATTAACCTCTACAGCTTCCTACTGCCTGCCGAACAAAGGCCAGACTCTCATTTTGACATTCAAGACCCTCTGGAATCTGGTTCTACTGCTATTTTCCGCCACATTTATTTCTGCCTTTCTTATTTAACGTATGTTACATAGTCAACAATGAACTAATTGCTTTTTTTTTTTAACACAAATTCATGGTTTTTTTTTCTCTCTCTCTTAGCTTCTTTAATCTAAAATGCTTTGTATTTTCCAATGGCTGCATTTAAAAATCTTTGTGTAATGTATCCAAGCATATGGCATAGTGTTTGGTAGATGTTAGGTTGGTGTCAGTATTTGCTACTCTTTATTTGGTTTTCTTATAACATGACTTTTGGTAGAAGAGGGTCTCAATGAAGTGGAGAGCAAGGCATGGACAGAGAGTTTAGGGGTCCTTGCTACAGTCTGGGTTAATGGGATGACAGACAGACAGGACCGGGCTGTCTTGGGCAGCTAAACTCTCAGGTTTGGAGAATAGATACTCAGGTGGGCAGGGGTTACTGAGTCACCAAACTGACCCAAAAGAGAGGGCATCTAGCTCCTGTGTTGTGGAGAGAAAGGGGCAAGTTTATAGATGAGAATTAAGTCAGTACTTTTTTTCTTTTAATGGGGTCATTTGGAAGGTCAAACATATCAGAGGTGAGGACCCTGGATGTGACAGAAGGAAATGATTATGAGTGTAAGGGACAAATGGTAGCAGACAGCAAGCAGGTTGTTTGGGGAGTGTTGCTGTGGGAGGCAGTGGATGGCCATGGGGCAGCAGCTACAAGGAGGGGTTTGCTCAGGCAGGGATCTTGCTCCCCAAACTTGGCTGCTGACTTTCCTTTACAAGAGCTTTCTGGAAGAAGTGGCTTGGGGAAAAGAATGTCTTGTGTCAGGTCACACTGCTAGTTGTATTCCTTATGGTGCTGGCCTCACCAGGGCATCCATGACTTCTCAGAACACCCCTTCTGGGCAGTTACTTTATAAGCTGTGATAAGATTCAGGTGATCACACACACAGTGAAAGGTGCTTTGATACAGGACCTCCAATTTATTTACTTAATTTTATTTAAATATTTTATTTATTATTTTCAGAGAGAGGGGAAGAGAGAGAGGCAGAGAGGCAGAGAGACATCAATGTATGGTTGCCTTTCACCTGCCTCCAGCAATGGACCTGGCTAAAGACCTGGCTGGGAATCGAACCAGTGACCTTTGTGTTCACAGGCTGGTGCCTTATCCATTGTGCCACCAGTCAGGGTTAGGACCTCCAATTTAGACTGTAGACATCTGCCTGCAAGGTTTGACCTGCAGTAGCAGTCATCCTGACAGCGTGGGAAATATGCATCTTTCATAACGCTTTAATCTTGGGTTGGGTCTTACTAACAGCCCTCACTGTTTATAGTATACATCAATTTTTAAAAAATATTTTATTATTTTTAGAGAGAAAGGCAGGAAGAGAGAAAGAGAAGGAGAGAAATATCAATGTATGGTTGCCTTTCACCTGCCTCCAGCTATGGATCTGGCTGGAGGCCCGGCTTGCAACCTGATTATGTGCCCTGGCTGGGAATCGAACCAGTGACCTTTGAGTTCATAGGCCAGCACCTATCCACTGAGCCACCAGCCAGGGGCTACATCAAAAATTTTTAGCGCAATTGTTCTGTCAAACTCAGAATGAAAGTGCACTGTCATATGAAAAGTGTTCTTTTATATCAGGTAAACATTATTGCAATTTTGATTATCCAGCTTTGGAATTCTGTTTTTAAAAAAATACGCAAGGAGCCTTAAAAATAAAAATGGCTGCATGGGACCCTTGTTCAGGATGGTGCAGGTTGCACTTTGCACAACTTCAGGGAGTACTGTTCTCATCATGTTACTGTAGATTTGTATTGTAATTAAGATGAGTTTTAGGTAATAGCATTGAAGTGTCTTGAGAAGAGGTGCCTTTGTCTCCCTGTTTAGCTCAAGGTTGTGGTTGCATCTCACAATGGACTATGTCCTGAGCTTCTCTTGAGCTGTTTGGTCCTTGGTATGAATGTCAAGGTTAGAGTCAAAGATAATAATTTATCCTTCTCCTCAGTTCCCAAGTCCTTTTGGCTGTTTCACAGCTGTAAAACAGACCAATATGCCATTCAACCAACAATTTAAAAAAATTTAATGATAATGTGATGAGAATAGTACCTATTGCATATGATGATTAGGAAGATTAAAAAAAGGTAATGAATACATTCTAAATATGGCATTTAGCTCAATAGGGTTAGTTGTTATATCCATGGCTTGATTTATTAATAAATGAACTTGACTGAGTTGTCCAGGGATGAGAGTCTGGCTTCCCAGATTAGGACCTGCTGTAGCCCATGGTGCAATGGTAGTTTGCTGAGCTGGCTGTGTACATCAAGAGGAAACAGGCACCACAGCCATTTCCAGATGGGTACCACTTGCTATCCATTGGTTTTTGAATACAAGTGATTGACCATTATCTTGCTGTTCGCTTCCTTTTTGTCCTAATGGCACAAGCACAGTGCATTTGGGTCTTACCTCTCTGATTTCCCTCATATTCTATAGTTATGAGGCTTGATGGCAGTATGTACAGACCCAGACAGGTTAACAACACACCATTTAGGGTTTTTTCTCAATGTAGTCAAGGGTACAATCTCCAGTTAGGACTATCTGATATTGAGTCCTTGCTTTGCCCTTTATTAGCTGTGTGACCTTGGACTAGAACTTGATCATGCAGTACTTTAGTTTCCTCATCTCTACGGTAGGTATAAGAATGGCTGGATGGATCAGTTGGTTGGGGCATCATCCTGTACACCAAAAGGTTGTGGGTTCTGTTCCCAGTCAGGGCACATATCTAGGTTGTGGGTTCAGTCCCCAGTTGAAGTGTTCAGGAAGCAATTGGTTAATGTTTCTCTCTCATATCTTTTTCTCTCTTTCACTAACTCAAAATCAATGAACATAGCCTTGGGTGAGGATTAAAAAGATAAAAATACTTATCTCTTATGGTTAAAGGAGATCATTTATATAACATGCTTATAAAACTATCTAGCACATAAAATTGAATAAATGTTAGCTATTATTCTTACATATATAGATTCAGGTATTCATTAAAGTATTTACTGCCTATCATATGTTAGATATTATTGTAAGTGTTGGTGCAGTGGTGAGCAAGACTGACACAATCCCTACTGTCATGGAACTTACATACTGTTGGAGGAGACAGACAAAAACAAGAAAACAAATGAATGAACCCTGTGTTTCAAGGTGATAGAAAGGATGGCACATGACTGGTGGAGGTGCTAGTTCATCTAGGTCTTCAGAGAGGCCATCTCTGAGGAGGTGACCTCTGAGTTAAACATGAAAGATGAAAAAGGGACCAGGTTGGGGCAAAGATTATTCTAGATAGTTATTTCATTTGAAGAGAACAATAAATTTCCCAACGCAGAAATAAGTTTATGCTCAAAGAACAGATGGAAATTTGGTAGTGTTAGCAGAATTGGGGACAGGGAGTATGGTAGGAAAAACAGGCAAGAGTCAGGTCACATAAAGACATAGGAAAACAGTTGTATCCCAAATTCAAAGGGGGAAGCAAAAGAAAGACCTTTGAGCAAGTGAGAGATTTGATCTGAGTTATATATTTTTTGTAAGAAAGATCAGGATGCTCTGGGAGGAGTGGACTTTGAAGGACAAACATTGGTGTGGGAATACCAGGAAGCTGTTGTAGGCTTTTTCATACTCATGAGCTCCTGAAGGGCAGTTGCTTCATCTTTCTGTCCTCTGTTTGAAATGCACCACTTAGTAAATGCTTGTGGGGAGAAGGAATAAAAGCAATGAACCCTCCGGAAGTTCTGTCCATGGGAAGCAGCCCATCTGCCATGGGCTTGAAGGTGGGAGTTGTGTCACACTCTAACCTCTAACCAGTCCCAGTTGTTGTATTCTTAGTAATGGATATTGAATAACTATTCATTCCCAAGGTCACAAGAATAGCAAAAGATTAAGAAAGAAGGAAAACAGTGCTCCATAGCCTGTCTTTAGCCTCTAGATTTTCAAGTAATGAGCTCATAACATTAAGAAACATTTAAGAAAGTTTTGCTTTCTATTTGGACATATGGCTGACTTTAGCATCAGGAGAGTTTTGTTTTTGAGGTCTGCTAAAATCACTAGTGTTTTTATTTAACCAGATGTTTTCTTTAAGTATGGAATAGGGGGGATTGAAAGAATTCTTGTGCTGTTATTGCTGTAACTAACGGATGAAATCTGAGTGGAGTCTGGGAGCAATGTTGGCCCACAGTAGACAACTGGTACCCATTGACTTCTGTTGTTTAGATAAACTGCCACTGAGAGCTTGACGTTCTTTCCTGCATCTGGGAGACTCTTATTTCATCATTGTCAATCCTAGATGCTTTTATGCACTTTCATAATAATCCTTTATCAACCTTTTCCCTAAAATAGGCTCCAAATCCAGCACAACTTCCAAATGAAAAACATCACTTTTAAGGGTAGACAGAAAAATCTCGAATAGGAGTAAAAAAAGGAATGAGTAACCAGTAGACAATTTAGCCCTAATGGAATGCTTTTTAACTAAAGATAAAGCTTGCCTTTGACACTTGAGGCAAAGGAAAGAGGCTAATTATATTTTGCAGCCAGGAGCAAAAACACTTGGAGTCAAAATTTTCCACTAAACTTTAAGTATGGAATAAAGAAGAGTGAGAATTTTATGTTCATATTCTGAGACTTAATTTTTTTTTCCTGTTTGAATCACTCTAGATATTTCCTGTCTATGAGATCTAGAGAGAGAGAAAAAAAAAGAATGAAAATAATATTTTAGTTACTAGTGTTGTAAATTAGATTTCCAAAATTCATTGAAGGAGATATTTATTCTCTATTTTATTTTATTGTCATCCTGAAAAATGTTATTATGTGTGAATGAGAAATGAGTCTTTTAAAACAAATAAGAATCTCTGTCTCACCCTAACATTATTTATGAGTGTTCCAAAGTTGATGTCATATGCAGTATATTAGATATGAAAGTGCTGTAAATACTAGGGAAGCTGGACCACAGCAGGAAGGGAGGAATACAAAGAACATTGATTCCAAGCACCCTGCTTTCCTTTAGATCAGGAATCAGCAGATTATGATCCTTGTGCCAAATATGGCCTGCTGTTTGCTTTTATAAATAAAATTTTATTGAAACACAGCCATATTCTTTGCTTATGCATTGTGTATAACTGTTTTCATTGTTCAGTGGCAGAGCTGGGCATTTGTGACAGACATGTGGCCCACAAAGGCTGTATACAATCTGGCCCTTTATGGAAAAAATTTGCCAACTCCTGATTTAAACGCAAGCTTAATCCCAAAAGCAGATTGGCACTCTTTGACATTTACCCAAATGACTTGGAAGTATATCTATGCAAAAACCTGCATGTGAATGTTTATAGCAGCTTTATTCATAATTGCTTAAACTTAGAAGAAACCAAAATGTCCTTCAGTAGATGAGTGGATAAATAAAATATGGTATATCCAGACAGTGGAATATTATCCAACCTTTAAAAGAGATGAATTCTCAAGCCATGAAAAGGCATGGAGGAACCTTCTTTTACTAAGTAGAAGAAGCCAATCTGAGAAGGCTAGCTACATACTGTATGATTGCAACTAGATGACATTCTGGAAAAAGCAAAACTAGGAAGAGAGTAAACAGATCAATGTTTGCCAATGTCTGAGGACAGGACAGTGATGACTAGATAGGGTTTAGAAGATTTTTAGGGCAGTGAAATAATCTTCATGTTACTGTAATAATGGATTCATACTATTGCATGTTTGTTCAGACCCATAGAATGTACTCCAAGGTTGAGCCATAGTGTAAACTGTGGACTTGGTTGAGTATGGTGTATCAGTGTAGGTTCATTGATTGCAGCATTGGTATTTTTCTGGAGGGGGATGTTGATCATGGAGGTGGCTGTGCACATGTGGGAGAAGAGAGAAATGGGAAATCTCTGTGCTTTCCCTTCAATCTTGCTATGAACCTAAAACTTCTTTTAAAATAGTCATAGCCCTGGCTGGTAGCACAGTGGATAAGGCCCCGGCCTGCAAACCCAAAGGTCGCTGGTTCGATTCCCCAGCCAGGGCACATAACCAGGTTGCAATCCAGGTCTCCAGCCAGGTCTGTAGCTGGAGGCCGGTGAAAGGCAACCATACATTGATCTCTCTCTCTCTCTCTCTGCCTCTCTCCCTAACTCTCTCTCTAAAAATAATAAATAAAATTAAAAAAAATAAAATAAAATAGTCATAATTAAAAAAAGAGCAAAAAAGCAAAATGCAAATCATCTGTCAATCATCTAGGCTGACAATTTGTTTTCTGTGAATCCCAGTAACTGTATGTGTGTATGCTTCTGAGTAATTTTTGTAGCTTCAATAAAATCTACTGTCCTAGAGTTTTATATTCCTTGCTGTAGGTTTATAGATGACTGTAGCCAGTCATCTACAGGCACATGACTCAGGACCTGTGCTTCAAAAGATACATAGCAGTGTTCTGAGCAGAATGATCTTGATGGAAGTAAGTGGTGTGAACAATGTGCTAGCGTAAGCCTGCATTCATGTTGTACATTTTTATCTCATTAATTATAACAATTATCCTGCAAGGTCGAGTTAGGATTTCATAGAAGGAAACTGAGGTTCGGAGAAGTTATTTGCATGAGGCAAGAAATCTAGTGAGTAAGCTCGGATTGAAATCTGAGTTTGACTCCAAACTGTGAATGTGCACTTTCCACCACTTCATTGCCTCTTTCTGGGTAAGCTATAGATATAAGCCAGACAAATTCAACAGATTTGTATTGGTAGCAACAAGTCATTTTTCTTTAACTTCACACTATTTTATGTTGTATGTGTAGGTCAAGTAAATACAATTTTTTTTCCAGCTGTAAAGTGAGAGAATATTAGTTTCTTACCATAAACTTCTATTCATAGCTCATGTCTAATTTTTTAAAAGTATATCTTCACAGTGGTTTTAGAGGTCAGCATTACACTTGTTGGGAGATTTGCGACATTTTTTTAGGTAGAGAGAATTCCCTTCAGAATTCTCATCAGCATTAATTTTTCAAAGAGGTGCAGAGTCCTTCAAAATGCCACAGCTAAAGGTTACTGGGGGCATGGGGCATACGAGATCAATTATATGGGTAGCCTGCTACGATTTATCATTTGAAGATAGCATCTGTGTGAATTTAAAGAGCGGCTAGTCAATATCACAGCACAGAGATAGGATTCAGCCACTGTAATAGTATTAGAGGTAAAAGAGAGAAGAGAAGCCCTCTCAAATGGATGGGGGGTGGGAATTAGATAAAAATGCTGAGAATGACAGTTATTTTAACATAATTGTTGAGAGTTAAGCAGTGTTAAGTCAAGAATTATTCATTTTCGAGTATAATAATCTAGTGTTTATCTTGGACCAACAGCAGAATCAGGTCTAATGGATTGGAAAGGGAAAATATGTCCTAAACACATATGGAAAATGGTTTAATTTTGTTATTATGTCTCACTTTTTATTTTCATCTTCAAGGCAGTTGAAAGGCGTGTACAAAAATAACCAAAGTAGTGGATCCTTTGAAATTCATCTAAAATTTTGAATAATATTTAAATAAAGTATCACTTAGAATGAAAAATAATGGTGGATGCATTTCTTCTTCCCTTTAGACCATGTCATTCATCTTTTAATGGCTTCTTCTTGTGGCCAAACCCCTCATGTAGGATGCACGTTGGTACAGCTAACTGTATAAATTCTGTTGGAAACAAAGCCAGTTCAAGACAGAGCTCACAAAGCTGTTTATTCATAAACTTGCAGCAAAGGAATCCATTGCCATTACTTTTGGTTTTGCAGGTATCTCTAAGGATAGTCAGTTTGATTGAGTAAAAAGAGGAAAGGCTGAGGTGGTCTCTGATTGGCAAGAACTCGATTAAGATGGGATACTATGTTTGGAAGTGGGAGAGGCTTTCTAATTGCTGTTCAGGAGGATTGATAAGGGAGCAAGAGAGCAGTGGAGGGGCATTTCGAATGGGGAAGGAGCGTTCGGTGTTAGTGATGGAAGGCATTCTATTTTCTGGAACAAATGTGGGTTGAAGGCTGAGTGTCCTGTGGTTCTTATTTGATGGTGGGAGGTGGACTGCCATAGCAGGGGGTTTCTTGATGCCCCCTTTTCTCTGACTGTGCTGGGGCAGGGAGGCAAGGCCTCTCATGGAACCTGGGGTGTTCCTGGGCCAGCTATCTTCATCCCATGTGTGAACTCAGCTGCCATTCTGCCACTTTCTGTAGATGTGCAATGATACAAAAAAGAAAAAAAGTCCACAAAGAAGAGAAACATGTGGTCTCAGCTGGGTTTATAAAGGCTAGTTCATCTTCCTTGCATCCCAGGTCATCATTTACCCTGGTTAATGGCTTGGGTGTGAGCCACCAAACCGTGGTTAATGCCCGCCTCTGAGAGGGTAAGCAGACTGCAGCTGTGGTGTGGGTCATAAATGACAGAAAAGGACATTGACATTTTCCTTAGTTGCTTACTCAGTGTTTCTCCAGGTCTAACGGGGGTATTTTGGTCAATGGTGCGTGTGGAGGCATAGTTCTGATGAGCAGCAGTGAACTTGGGAGTCAAGCTGTCTGGGATTTGGGCTCCGCTCTTTCACTTTTTAGCTGTGTGACCTTGAGCTGCTGGAAGTGTCCAGTGTCTTGAGTAGGAGAAATCAGGAGGGATATCAGTGTTACCATACAGAGAGGTCACTGAAACGGTGGGCTTTCTTGGCCTGTTTACTAGAAGATTTATTTTCATATGGGCCTTAGTGAACATCTTTATGAGTGTGTCTGAAGGGGGATCCTTTCTGTTGGTTGGGATTTTGGTGTGTGCGGTGGAACTTCCAGCTCCTTGGGAGACATGTGACAGAGTTTCATCTAGACAGAGGATATGTTGGTTTTGGTGCAAAGAGCACTGATATGTTTTCTCCCAACAAACTGTCCTGTTGTTAGGTACAGTCTCTTTACGAGCATCATCGTATTTGGAAAGAGCTGGAGCTTTAATGTAAAACAGACTCAGGCTTTAACTTTAACTTTGTCATCTGTGAATCTCACGATCTTAGGAAAGTTAACTTTTCCAAACCTTGTCTTCTCTGTAGGATGGAAAATTAATGCCTCGTACATTTTCTGGCACATAATAGGTATTTAATAAACTATACCTGTTGTTGTATGACTTACATAGTCCATTTGTTGATGAATATATTCTCACAGAAAATATGCTGTCTCTAAAGACCTCTTCTAGAACAGAAAAATTATACCATAGTGCTCAATAGATTTTACCCTGCTATTGAAAATGCTTAGACAAAGATCTCAGAATATTTTCTTAGCATTCAAAAAGTATACCTAGAGGAATTTCCAGCTCATTGAAAACTGACCTTGTATAATTCTGGTTTAAATAACCCAGTTATGTGAGAAAGAGGACTTAATGAATAAATGAGGTTATTTCTGACGCTCATAGTAAATGTGCAGAAGCTTGGGTGATAACTTATACAAGTTCATTTTCAATGTTAGGAGGCAAATATATTTTTAAAATCTTTATGGGTTTTCAGGAAAGAAACCAGGCAGTAGAAAAAGTTATTATTATAACACCAGTTCTTGTCTGACTAGCTTCTAATTCTGAATTTAATTTTTAATATTGAAGATGTTCATCATAGGTCTTATCTATTGTCTTGTATGTTATTTATCCATCCTGCTATCTCTTTGTCCAATTGTTTATCCCCAGTCACTTCTTTTCAAGTGTTATTGGCCCATGTTTGATACCAGGTGTTGCGTGTGATGGACATTAAGGTCACTGAAGTGTAAAACAGCACCTGTGTTTGAAAAAATCAGGCCAGTAGGGGAGGAGACAGATGTACAAACAATGTTGGAATAATTCAACTTCACAGAAGTGAACTTTATAGATGTTGAAAAGGTTCGATGTTTCTTAATCAGGGGAGGTCCTAAGTCAGGAGTACAACCAAGGGCATGGGGGTGACTGAGGAAGGATGGAGTTTGGGAAGACAAGGCACCTCTGTGGAGTGACTCTGAATGATGAGAATATATTTGCTAAAGAAAGGAGTAAAGCACCTTTACTCCTTTAAAGTAAAGAAAGGAACAGCATGAAAAGTGGCGCTGAGTATTCCAAGGTGATATGATTTGTCTCTGGTTTTGTTCATTCAAACATGATATAGCTTTATCATTTTCTTGGTTCAACACTGTTCCTAGGATTTAGTGGTTCAGGAGAGCAGCCAGTGGTAACTGGGACTGGATCAGCAAGTTAGAAAGACTAGAAATATTCATGGGGAGTTGGAGGGAAGGAAGTAGGGTGTAGGGACTGCAGGAAGATCAATCAGCAGTGAACAGGGAGCATTCTGAAGTGGATGGCCTGGCTTTGGACTCTTGCTCTAGGAAGTACCAGCTGCACAACCTTAGGTGAATTTCTGAATTATTCTGTGCCTTGGTTTTCCCCACCTTTAAAATGGTTTGAATAAAGGTACTATTGCATAAGGTTTCAGTGAGAATTAAATGAGCAAATGCATGTGAAGAGCCTGGAAAAGTGTCTGGCACATGGAAGTACTATATACTGCTACTGTCATCTGCCTCCTAGGGAAAAGGAGAAAATGGATGAATTCTCCAAAATAATCCAGTGAGGGTATCTCTACAACCTAGTGCTTTTGTCAGAGAGGGAATAGGCAGTGACTATGCCCAGAGTTATATACATAGCAAGGTACAGAAGGAGAAACAGCATCCTGATCAACTTATCCACTATGAATATGTATCAAGGACAGAGCTGTTGGTGGATAACATGGTGCTGGGAAGTCATTCAGTTGAGGGGGGGGGGGTGTTGGGCACCTGAGGGTCCCAGGGATAGGTGTAGGGTGAGAGTACCCTCAAATGAAGGAGGAGCGAGAGCAGATCCATTGCAGCCTAGGTGGGAAGGTGGATCTCCTTCTAGGAGTCTGGTGGGATCAGAGCAGGAAAGAGGCAGCCTGGAAGGCTGTCTAAGGCCTCAAACTGGTTTCCTAGGATGTACGGGAACAAGGGCCAGGCAAGCAATGGTGTGGTAGAAATGTTTCATATTGATTCAGGACCAGGGAAGCAGGAGGCGTGATTTGTGAAGTTGGTTGAATGCCATGGTCTAAGTATTCCCATCAAGTGAACAATGTTAAGTCGCTGACTGGATTTGGGTGAATAGATGCCCCATCGGCTGTCATGAGCCCATGCAAGCCAACTGCAGCACACCCCTGAAGGTGAAGGTCCCAGCCGGAGACTCCAGCTGCCAACCCAAGTTGTTATCCTTGTAACCCACAAATTCCACCTCTCACCACTGAGCAGACTCCTCTTGGGGGTTTATTTAGGTACCATGGTGTAGTCACCAGGTTGTGCCTCTTTTGGGCCAAGAAGACCTCTCTGGCTTTCAATTTGGCTCTTCAGCTAAGGCTATGCTGGTCCGATAAATACCTTCCTTGATTTGGCCTTTGATGTCTGCCAGCATCACTCCTGGACCTGCTGGAGCCTCACTCCCCACACGCCAGGACTTCCTACCACCTGTCTTCTCAGGGACCCTACTCCCTGAGTAGGACACAAAATCCTATTTTGTGTCTGAGCAGATCCTTCTTTGTGCCTATCTTTCTCCTCCTGCTGCATGATGCTCTTCAGAGCCTGTGTTGCCTTATCAACAAACGCTCCCACCCCCATTCACACTCTCTGCCCAGAGTGCCCCTCCTCCTGTCAGCCTCCTGGAGTTCCACTGGAGAGTCAGCTCTCCTGGAGCTCTCTGAGTGGAGGCTGCATTTTCTTCAAAACATCATGCACCTTGGAGCCCCGGGACAGCACTGGCTTCTTCAAAGACAGCTTTGCTGCATCTAGAGTAATTTCTTCCTTCCTTGTAAAAAACCTTTTATTGAAGTCCCAACCATCTGCTTACAACACCTGTTATCCCGTCTAGTGGCTGTCAGTGACAAATCTTCCGGCCACTCCACCCCGACCCCTCACTCACTGAGGTCTTCCATCCCAGCAGTGCAGGCTCCTTCTCCACGTTAAGCTGCATTATCATTCTGGGCAAAAGCCCAGCCTTGAATTAAAAAAAAAAAAAAAATCTTCGGAGCTACAATCACTTTATTCCCATATTCCTTCATCGTGCTCTTCACCCTGCGGTCCTAAACTGCTCTACCCCTGCAGGCCAGAGTCCTCCTGCCTTCTGCCCCTGCTGCTCTTACTGTGCTCACTGGGGCTCACTTGTCAGATCTACCTGCCCCATGCTTCCAGAATGATCTTTGAAAAAATATATCCATGATCATGCCATAGTTTAATACACTTAAATAATTTCATGTTAATATACTTTCTCTTACAATGAATCTGTCACAGTGAACTAAGTACACACAAACTGTGGCTCTCAACAGGCATGCTTTTCATCACTGCTTTCTTTAAGACTGAAATAGAAACATTTAAAAATTCGACCCCCCACCCCGACGGCTACCTTCAAGCAGGTGGTATTCTCGTGTAGCACATGTATACCCTAAAACCACAGGCTCCCACCACTTGGCTGCATCTTTTAGCTTCAAGCTCATGGACCTCAGAAACGAAGTGCATGCTCTTTGGTATGGCGTTCGGGGCCGGCTTGGAGCTGCCTCTGCTCACCTTCCTTGTGCTGTCCTGGTTGTCCTGAGTTGTGTCTGCTCCCAGACACCGCCTTTCGGTTTTGTGAAGTCACATCCACAGATGCATCTGCTTCCTGCCCCGGTCTTTTATTCCCCCCATCCAAGGGGCTCTTGTTTTTTTTTCCTTCCTTTCAATACCTTCTCCCTTTTCAATCTTGTGAACATTTCCTCATTGTTCGTGACAGCTCATGTCATGCCCTTCACTGGGCAGAGTTGCTCATTACCTCCTTGTGACTCTTTCATATGTAATTCCTTTCTGCAACTTCAGTATCCCCTCTTTGTTTCTGCCCCTGACTTCTCCCATTCACTGTGGAAGTCATGACCAAGCTGGCCCCATCTCTGGGACCCTGTCCCTACCTTTCCCTGGAGAATGGAGCAGGGCTTCCAAAGATAGGTGGACATTTCTAATGTGGTTAAAGAACCTTCACCTTAGGTGCACCAGGGACATAGGTGAAGAGACCGTCATTCATTGAGCTCTGGTCCTCTTCTGTTTTTCCAGGTTTTTTTTCCCCATTAGTTAATTGTTTTAGATACAGTTTGATAATATCTCCCAATTCCATCCCCACCTCCCTTTTCTCCGTTTCTCTCCCTCTGTTCTGGAGAGGAGTTATACTTTGTTTTGTTTATTTTTAAGTGTGTTGGCGGTGCTAGTTAAGAAGGTTATAGAGGTTTCGAGGGTACATTTCAATAGTACATCATCGGGGTATTGTATTGTGTGCTCACCACCCAAAGTTTAGTCTCTGTCCATTCCCATATGTTGGAGTCCCGTTACCTTCTTCACCCTTCTCTAACCCCTTCCCCGAGGGAGTATATTTAGAAGTTTTAAAATTTGTTTACTGTTCCTAAGTATGTCTCTGAATTAGACCTCAGGGTGTATCTAAGTGAAGGGATTTTAGCATTTTTCAACCTTCAGCAAATGGGATAAGGATGATGATTATGATGTCATGGGCATTTCACATTTATTTTTCCAAGATTAGCTTCATTTTCCTAAAAGTAGGAAGATCAGTTCATCTTTGTTTTTAGCCGCTGATTTGTTCAAGGCTCTTCTCTTTTAGTTTGCCAATCCTCAAAGAAGGTTTCCACTTAGGATAAATTCTGAGTTGTTTAGGTATTTTAATTTCTTTCATAATTTTTGCACAAGGATAGTACAGAACACACACACACACACACACACACACACTCACTCACTCACTCACTCCCCAGTATCTCAAGCCATCATGTGGTCCAAGGAATTGCAGCTGGTGTCAGACAGGGGTGAAAAAAGCCCATGTACCTGAGCAGGTGGTGGCAGCCTACTGTCACCTCCAGGAGGGAGGGAGAGAGTGTCTTCCTCTTCTCATTTTGTGAAGGAACAAGTCTGGGGTCCCCAAGGCAGTGTGGAATGGCTGCCTTTGCACCGAAAACATGAAAAGAAACCCCATGAGGCATTTATTGAGCCTGAGACAGGGTGCGAGGTGCATGTGTGTAACACACACGCTATCTCATAGACTCCCACAGCCCCGGTTCCTCAGACGTGGTGAAATCCCAAGTTCAAGTTCCCATGCATCAGGTAACTTGCCCAGAGTAACACTAATTGGTAACAGAGCTGGGACTTGGGTTGGGATCTGTCACATTTTTTTCTAGCTGTGTGGTACTCAGCTTCTTGTGGGCATACCTGTTTTCTTTTCCCCTTGGGAAAGAGAATGCAGGCGTGGGATTATTCCCATGTGGGCTTTGGTTCTTGTTTTTGTTTTAAAACCAGCTTTATTGAGAGATAATTCATGTACCATACAATTCACTGCTTTAAAGTGTGTAAGTCAATGATTTTTGATATATGGCATTATTTTCTACTCATTAGTAGACTATCTAGAACATAAAATTTGCCGTTGTAGCCATCTGTAAAGATACAGCTCCATGGCATTAATTACAGTCACGCTGTTGTGAAGCCATCAGCACTATTTCCAAAGTGTTTCCATCTCCCACAGAAACCCTGAAACCCTTCAGCATTAACTGCCCATTTCTCCCTCCCTCCAGCCTTTGGGTACCTCCCAATCAGTGCAGCAGAATTAGAAAACAGTTTAGTGGTTGGTTCCTGAAAAATCTAAGCATAGCCCTGGCCAGTGTGGCTCAGTTGGTTGGAGCATCGTCCTGTGCACCAAAAGGTCACAGGTTCAATTCCTGGTCAGGGCACTTACCTAGGTTGTGGTTTGGTCCCCTGCCGGGGTGCATGCTAAAGGCAACCAATCAATATCTCTCTCTCACATCAACATCTCTCCCCGCCCCCCAATCAATAGGCTTATCCTCTGATGAGTATTAAAAAAAAAAAAAAAAAAAAAATCTAAGCATAGAATTATCAAGAGGCTCACAATCCCAATCTTAGATATATACCTAAAGGGATTAAAAGTAGGGACTTGAACAGGTACTCATACCTATACCATTGTTCGTTAGAGCTGTATTCACAGAGACTAAATGCAGATTATTCTTTTTCCACTTCATTTGAGCACTGTATCTTTTCATGCACTGTGGTCCTTTGGAGAAGCGCAGATTTATAATAATCTCAGAATGTTTGCTCCCATAAGAGCCAGTCAGCTACGCCCCTCTGGGTGAGATCCCTGTGATTGAGGGTGTGTAGTGTGGAGATTAGAGCCCCAGCTTGGAGCCAGGTGCCCCTGGAGCTGGGCTCCAGCTCTGCCCACCGCCAGGTAGGTGACCTCAGGCAAGAGGATTAGTCTCCATGCCCTGATTTCCTTACCTATAGGCTGGAGGTACCAAAGAGCAAAATCTATTTCAAATGGATTTTTGAGGATTAAATGGCAGTATATGTAGGGCAGTACCTGGTCTTTAGTAAGTACTATACAAAGATTAGCTTCATTTTTAATGGGTTCTTCTGTTTAAAAATAGTTTAAAAACTCAGTAGGTTGCCTGGAACCAGATTCTCTTCCACTTTCCACCTTTTGAATGGTGTTTTCCATTCCACCATGAGGCTGTCTTTTCAGAAGAAAATGGGTTGCATATTATTGTTTATTTTTTCTCCCCATCCATCGTTATTTTGTTGTTGTTGTTTTGAGTGATCACATAGGAATCTGAACTTGGTGAATGTTAAGGACCAGCTCAAACACTTCATGGTGTTGGTTTTTGTAATACATGGATTCAGTCAGATGTATAAGAATCTGGAGTTGGAAATAATAATTGATTTCAACTCAAGGTGGTTGTTTTATCTAAAGAATCGCTCCAGGTGGGGAATTCCACACAAGAAGGAGCTCATTTCCTGGGTACCTTTGGCTGATCATCATTCATCATACAGGTGCTAGGGACCAGGGTTTATTTTTATTTCTTAAGAATTTTATTAATTTTTTTAGAGAGAGGGAAAGGGGCAAGGGAGGGAGAGAGGGACAAAAACATTGATTGGTTGCCTCTCAAATGCTCCCAGCTGGGGACCTGCCTACAACCCAGGCATGTGCCCTCACTGAGAATTGAACCAGCAACCTTACAGATGGCAGGCCAGTGCTCAAGCCACTGAGCCACTCGAGCCAGGGCAGGCCCAGGCTTTATTGAACCTGGGTTGTGTTCATTAACTATCTGCTCAGAGGTCCACAGGCCCCTCCCTGTTTGTATATTTTTGGGGTCTGGTCTTTAATTACTGGTTAATTTGATGTTGTAGTGAAACAGATCTAAGCTTCCAGCAACAAACCATTTATTTTTAAAATATGAATGCCTATACAGACACATTATTTTGATTATGTGGAGAAAGTGGTGAATGAATAATTTGACCAAATGACTACAGGAAATTGCTATTTAATTGACCAAGGAATGTGAATATTCTTTTTTTATTTTTATTTTTTTAAGATTTTATTTATTATTTTCAGAAAGAGGGGAAGGGAAAGAGGCAGAGAGGGAGAGAAATGTATGGTTGCCTTTCACCTGCCTCCAGCTGCGGACCTGGCTGGAGACCTGGTTATGTGCCCTGGCTGGGGAAATCGAACCAGTGACCTTTGGATTCACAGGCTGGTGCCTTATCCTCTGTGCCACTAGCCTGGGCTGGATATTCTTATTGAGAAGGGAGAGCTGAAGTGGCCTTGGATAGAGACAGAATAGACTAAACACCAAATTCATATTCCCTGAGGTCACCTTCCAGCTGGTCAACCTCTTGTGGATCCATAAAATAAAAATGTAAATATATGCTTACTTGTAAGAGGATATAATGAATTAATACCTGCCAAGTGCTTAAAGCTTGGCACAAAGTCATGATCAGTAAATGACACCTATAAGTATAATTAATACTTGCAACTGGTAGAGGACATAGATGGCTTTGTTGAGAACATTGCATTCTCCTACCTCATCTACTCTCACCTGGCTTCCTTTATTTTTATAAAGCAAAAGAATAGACGCCCGATATCGCCCCATTTCCCCCACACCCCAGCCCACCAATCTGTGTATTCGGTTTTTGGATTCTATGTGTAAGTGGTGTCCCATGGTACTTGTTTTTCTCTGGCTTATTTCACTTTGCATAATGCCCTTGGGTCCACTGTGTTGTCGCAAATGCCTTTTTTCACTTAGTATGAAAGGCAGGAGGTAGGGACCTCTGCCCACTGACCTTGGAATCTTGACTGCCTGTGGAACCCAGCAGTATCTCAATAGCTCTTGATTTTCCCTTTCCAGTTGTAGGGAAGGCAAGAGACCCTGGTAGCTTCCAAAGAGCATCCAGCGTGCCCTTTGATTAGGCTGACTCACACCTCACCTTCGTGCTGGCACTCGTGGCTTTGCCGGTGCTGCTGGCTGGAGGCTTCGGAAACGGGTGGATTCAGAGAGGTGAGCACAGTTGGAGGCCGAAGCTGCCTTAATCACCTTTCACTCAGCGTGCTGCTTCCCCTGTGGACACTGGGAGTGGTTTATAGATCCAGTCAAAGGTCAGAACTGCCTGGCTGGGGAGGAAGTCATGAAGTGGTGTCTTACGATGCTTTTTCAGCGTCAGCTGGAAGTTGGTGTGCGGAGATTCTCAATGGCACAATGAGAGGCGTTACTTAATGCCAGTATTACCTGACTCTGAAATTGAGCCCCTTGCAGGGAAAAGCATCTTAGCTTGAAGTTCCAAAGATCTGACCTAGGTATCTACGGAAGATACATTTCAAATGTCAGAAATCCAACAATCAACTTCTATCTTATGGTGTCTTTCACCTTGTGTTTGAAAGACTTCTTTACCATGTACGGCACGACCAGAAGGTTATTTGAACGTTCAGTCGGCAAATGTTTGATCTGGCAGGCAACATGTTTGTTTGTTTGACACACATGTTTAAAGATGCTGTAAATATCCATTTTACCAGGCAACTGAGAAATTTAAAGGGTTATTGTACCAGGTGGGGGCAAAAGGAGGGTCCCAGTTGCTAGTACATGAAACACACAGTTTATTCCTGTATTGTTATTGATTATTTATTGTGTTATTTTCTAAACGGACAACTTTAAACCTACCTTTGCCCCATCCGCTATTGGTCAGCTTGGAATGTCATAACAAAATACTGTAGACTGCTTGGCTTAAGCAACAGATTTTTATTTATTTATTTATTTATTTAAAATTTTTTTTTTTTTTAATTTTATTATTTTTAGAAAGAGGGGAAGGGAGAGAGGCAGACAGGGAGAGAATCAATGTGTGGTTGCCTTTCACCTGCCTCCAGGCACAGACCTGGCTGGAGACCTGGTTTGCAACCTGGTTCTATGCCCTGGCTGGGAATCGAACCTGTGACCTTTGGGTTCACAGGCTGGCGCCTTAACCACTGTGCTACCAGCCAGGGCTAACAGAATTTTATTTGTGCACAATTGGGAGCCTGAGATCAGGTTGCCGGAATGGCTAGGTCCAGTGAACGCTCCCTTCCTGGCTCGCAGATTGTTTCCTTCTCTTTTGTGTCCTCACATGGTGGAGAGGAAGCAAGAGCCAGTTCTGTGGTGTTTCTTCTCGTAAGAGCAGGAATCACAGCATGAGGGCACCATTCCCATGATGTCATCTAAGGACTCACCTCCAAATGGCATCACATAGTATGTTAGGAATCTGAGATGAGAGGCAAACAATTCACTCCATAGAAATTATATAGGTTCCTCCCTAATTTGTCTTATCATTTTCTCTTATTCTCTTTTATTTTGTTGTCATATTATTTGCTTTGCTTTACTTTTCATTCTCTCCCCTTCTTGTTCTTTCCATTCTTTTGCCTTCCCTCCGCGCTCTTTTTCCTGCCCTTCCCTTTTCTTCCATCCCCTTCCCACCATTCTTCTTTTCCCCTATTCCCACCCCCAGTAAAGCTCATTGTGATGACAAACTAGGGAACAGACATCCATGCATTGAATCTGATAGGCAGGTAGGTTGTGCTTGATCCAACATGTTTGACGAAAATAGAGTCAATATATTTTTTTAAAATTTTATTGTTGTTGTATTACATTCATCCCCTTTTTGCTCCCCTCTGTCCCCCTCCCCACCC
>PVIW01010543.1:0-43497 GCA_004026585.1 Noctilio leporinus
TTTTTTTTTTTTTTTTTTTTTTTTTTTTTTTTTTTTTTTTTTTTTTTTTTTTTTTTTTTTTTTTTTTTTTTTTTTTTTTTTTTTTTTTTTTTTTTTTTTTTTTTTTTTTTTTTTTTTTTTTTTTTTTTTTTTTTTTTTTTTTTTTTTTTTTTTTTTTTTTTTTTTTTTTTTTTTTTTTTTTTTTTTTTTTGATTACTCTGCCTTGATTCCTTGCCTTCGTGTAGTGCCCTTCTGTGTTAGGAGATTTGTGGAGTTCAGTGTTGCAGTCTCCTAGATTTCCTCAACTTGTTGCTCTTGGGGTTTCCTTTATGTTATTAACTTGGGCTGCGTGGTTGTGTTTTGGATTTGTTTTATGCATTGCTCCTTTCCCTTCAGTTGGCTGATTGAGAGACATTCCTTGTATCTATCCCATCTCATACACTGTTTCTGAGCTGCTCCTAAAACAGAACCACCTGTCTAGGCAAAATAACCACACCTTCAGAGATCTCTTTCTCCTTTAATCCCCCTTTCAACTGCCTATGAACCTAGTTATATACCCATGCCCTCCAAGGTAACCCCCACTTTTAATCACACCCTTAGCTGCAACTAAGCCAGTCTTAATAGGGATGTAGATACGATAAGACTGTTATAAGAGGGGAAAAATTATTAAGTTGACTAAAGTATAGATAATTTTGAAGGGTGCAAAGGAGTAGCAAAGATAGTGGGGATGCGAGAGAGAAAGCCAACTTATCTCTTATATAGAAATGGGGAGGGGGAACATCACAATGCCTTAAGTGAGAATGAACAGTATAAGCCTATATATATAGTTGCTGCATCTACCTCCCTGTCCACCCTTCATAAGCACTGATTGGTCCAGGTGGAGCCAGGACCTGTGTGCTTTTAGCAGCAAAAAAGAATGCATAGTCCCTAGCAGCACACCCACCAAAAAAAAAAAAAAAAAATGGTTTAAGCGGCTATGGAGAGGAGGAATACTTAGACTGAGGACTGGGAATGAGTTGTGGCCAGAGAATGAGTAGACTTTAAATCAAGAGTAGGAGGAGGGTCTTGGGTAGGTAGGTGGATTGAGGTAAGGGAGGATTAAAAATATGCGAATTGGGATACACTATGATATAAATAGTATTTACTTAAAATGCACTTAAAATTGTGAGGGTTGGAAGTAACTTTTGAAAAGGATATGTTAGGGATTAATAGTTCATGTAGCTCTCAGAGTAACTCAGGTGCTTGAGGTTAGCAGCCATCCATTTCCTTGATCTAGTCTCTGCAGTCTGTAGTCAGGCTGTGGGGCTGTGGATTGGCAGAGTCTATAGCTGTCACAGTCAGGGCTAATTCTGAGTGCCACACCTCTGGTAGGCTGAGCCTCCAGTAGCCTAGCTGGGTTTCAGCACTGCTGGTATTTTGGGGCCCTCCCTTCCCACTGGTTCTGTGCTGAGAACTGCAGGGTGCTTATGTGGTGTTGATGGCTACTCCTTCCCTTCCAGTTCCTCGAGGAGGTTTCTGCCTGTGATGGGCACCTGGCTCCAAGTGGGGGTGGCCTGTAAATTCTTTTGTTTTGCTGATGGCTAGCCCTCCCCTTCCAGCTCTTCGAGAAGGTAGCCCCTGTCTGCAAAGAGCGCCTAGCTCTACCCAGGGGGCCCGCAGTGTGCTTGACTGTGTTGGCTAGCCCTCTGCGCAGGCCAGCTCTTTGAGGAGATTTTCACTGCTACCTCTGCAATGTGCACCTGGCTCCCTAGGGTGCCTGCAACGTAGTTTGTTGGTGATGGCTACCCCTCCCCGTCCAGCTCTTTGTGGAGGTTTTCACTGCATTTGATGGGCCTCTGTTTCTGTGAGGGAGCCCTGTAGCGATAGAACCGGTGATGGCTAACCCTTTCCCTCCAGCCTGAGGAGGTTTATGCTGCCTGCAATGGACACTTGGCTCTATAAGAGAAGTCCAAGCTGTGTGCTGGCAATGGCTACCCCACCCTCTCCAGCTCTTTGAGGATTTTGTCACCTGCAATGGGTGGGCCAATTGCACCAACAGGAAGTTCCTGGCTTACAGTTTCGAGTTTTCATGGGAGTCTGTGCACCGGTGTGAGTGTACAGGGTTGGGCCTCCCTTCTCGCCAGGGCTCTGAGTTGCCCTCTCCCTGGGTGGGTCAGCAGCACAATTTTCCACCCTCTCGCCACCTGGCTGGTACACTTCCCTGCTCCCCTGCTCCTGCTCCCTGTGGGTCCTCTCTTCCTCCGCCTCCCCGGGAGGTGCTTCCTCTCTCTCAGTCTCCGGAGAGTGGCTCTCCCATGTCCCTCCCCTGCAGGAGTTCAATCCCTCAATCTCCCTGAATATGATGCATGCACTGTCCACACTTCACTGCTCAGATTTCTATTCGCCAGGGAGCCTGAAGCTGTCTCCAGTCAGAGCTGCCCCTCTGGGCTGAGCCGCCACTGCCCAGAGCCAACCTTAGCCCGCTGGCTGGCCGGTTCAGAACTGTCTCACCTGCTCTCCTTTAGGTCTCTGCAGCCTCTGGGCTGTGCTCCCAAGTCCAGATGCTTACTGCTCCAATTTGCAGGGACCTGCAGATGTCGCATGATCCCTACCCTATCCTCCAGCTGCTCTGGCACTTGAGAACACCATCAGCACTGCTCTCTATTCCGTCACTATCTTTTCTCTCCTCTGAACTATTTATATATTTAACTTAAGACAAGTGCACTTTAAAATTTAGAATTAAGAA
Organism: Noctilio leporinus; assembly: GCA_004026585.1. Classification (NCBI taxonomy): domain Eukaryota; kingdom Metazoa; phylum Chordata; class Mammalia; order Chiroptera; family Noctilionidae; genus Noctilio; species Noctilio leporinus. The sequence goes on from PVIW01010543.1 coordinate 2,705, forward strand.
ACTATGGTGAAATATCAACTTATTTCAGAAAAATCTAAGATCTGATTAATAGTTAATTTTTAGACTAAAAAAGCAGAATGTCAGTCCAGTACATTAAAGTGCTAAACAAATATTAGGATAACCAGTAAAGTGCTAAAATAATGCATCGATGATTTCTGAACCTAAATTTGAATATTTTCATGAAATATGTTTGTATTATCCTAAATATAACCATAAATATTAACCAAAAGTACTCACAAGTCATTAAGAGTTTTTTAAGTTCTTAATACAAAATCAATCTTTAGATTTCTGAGGTAAAAGCATAATATTGATTCATATTTTAAGCATTCTTTTAACAAGAATGATCTTGTTAAAAGCGAAATCCTATATTAGCAATTTTTGTCCTGAAATAGGACAGCTAAACCACTCATTATATGAGCAAGGAAAACACAAGGAAGACAATTTTACTTTCTTAACGTTTAAAGTTAGATTTCTTTCCCATCAGAATTACAAAATAAATATTTACATAGGGACTATCCTTATTTGTAGCAACTTGAAGGAGCAGCAGAAATGACTGTGCTGCCTTGTGGCCATGTTGGTAAAAAATATTTACATAACTATGAACTTCCAGGGAAATTTTTTTTAATATTTAGCTATTTCAAAAGTTGCAGAGAACCCAATATAAGCAAATGTTCTAACTTATCCTCACAGTACATCATTTCAACACTACAGATGTTGTTTCAACCAAACCAAAATAACAAAAAATTTATATAAATTCTCTCTATGAGGGAAGTAAAATCTTTCTTTAAACTTATGGCATTGCCTTTTTTAAGTACTCTCTTGACATTCAATTCTCTACATGTTCTTCTTCTGTAATCTTAAGGAACAAAGCCATTACTGTCATCTAAAATGTTGATGTATCTTACATTTTGTTGAATATGAAAGCAGAATTTTAATAACTTACTATGTGCAATGGAAAGCAAAGTCCCAGCAATTCTTAACCTTTCAGAGTATCAACCACTTTGAGAACCTTCTGAAAGCTATGGACATTTTTTTCTTTTTTATATTGTACATATGCAATGTTCAATATAATTTGAAGGATGCAATAAATCTTTAAGCAATCCAAGGACTCCACAATTCCTGGTACATGAAACACCAATAATCAATTTGTTCTTCAACTGAAAGTTCAAGTTTTTATCAGATCAGTTAGGCTACCTGCCATACTAAAGCAAAAAGACAAGAACCAGGCATCTACCATCCAGCCACCACTCCAACCACAGCAAGAAAACCAGCCACTCAAATCAAACAAACCAAAAACTTCTCTTTGGGGAAATGAATAGCCATACATTCCCCCATCAAGGGCTTCCATGCCCCTTAAGTGAAACCATCCGATCTGTGTATGTCAGCCCTATCCACACATGGTCACCCAACTATGCTCTGAATACCTCATTCTAATTATAATAGGCAACTAAGTAATACTAACACTATACATTTGAGACATGAGAGACCTCAATTAAAAGAAAAAATGATCATGAAAGAAAGACATATCCAGGAAACATAATAAACCCTCAATAAGTATCCTCAGGAATTTCTGAGATAGTACATTAAAAAAACAAGTGAAAGTGTTAACACGTTGTTGATTGGTAAAAAAAAAAAAACAAACTCGTGTTTTCAAGCCCAAACATTGTTGACCGACAATGAATTAACTTGTGCTTATACTTATGTGGTCTGTCCAAAGAGTATCAAGCCAGTGTCAATATAATTTAAAAATTTTGTGCAGCTGATACTTTCGGGATAGACCTCGGACATTAGCTTTTGCTATAAAATTGCTGGTCAACTATGTGTTAACATAAAAAATTAACAAGCAGGGGTTTAGCTGAGTCAGCCACAGTACAGAATTTAAAATGGCATTAAAGTAAGAAGATATGGGAGAGATCCAATCAAGATGGTGGCATAGGCAGACATGGCTATTCTCTTCGCACAATCACATTAAAATTATAAATAAAATATAGAACAGCCATCAGTCAGAATCACAAGAAATCAAGTTGAATGGAAATCTGACAACTACAGAATTAAAGAAACTACATCCACCCAGACTGGTAGGAGGGGCACATGAGAAACCGGCTGTTCTCTCACCCATGTGGGTTCAATAAAAATTCAAGGATATCTTAGTAACAAGGAGTCATAAGCCCCACACCAGACTCCAAGCCCAGGGTTCCAATGCCAGGAAGATAGTCCCTATAGCTTCTGGCTGCAAAAACCAGCAGGGAGTGAGTGGGTGGAAGAAACTTCTGGAGCCCCAAGTATTTTCCCTAAAAGGATCCACACACGAACTCACCAATTTAGACACACTCCCTCTGAGTTCTGCACCTGGGTAGCAGCTTGAAGGGTGCCAGTGATATGGGGAGAAAGTGGCATCAAGGCAAGCATAGGCCACTGCCGCTTTTCTAAATACTCCCTGCACAGAGTTGGCAAGTTGGTGCCATATTTGAGCCTCCATCAATCTGGCTGTTTGACCTGCCTTGGAAACCTCAGAGCCTCTGCTTCACCAAACTTACGGGCCCACCCAAACTGCTTTTCCATATGAATGTCCAGTCTTGGCTCCTGCTTCACAACTTTCTAAATCCTATAAAATAAGCAACAGCTGGCCTTAGCGAGCTCCAAGGACCAGCAGTAGCAGCAGGCAGCTTAGATTCACAACCAGGCTTCACTTGAGAATCTCAAAGCCCAGCACAAGTAGCAGCCATCTCATACTGCTCAGGCAGAGTGCCCCAGGCAAAACACAGATGGGGGCTGACCGTGGCAGGCAGAATCTCAGAAACCTCAGGGCCAGCGCACCCAGTGGACAGCTACAGACCACATCAGAGCACCACCACTCTGACCCTGCACAGCTGATTCTCCAGGGAGGGCAAAGGTTCATGGTAGTGGTACTGCCAGTCCTTGTGGCTGACTGGCCTGGGTAAATCCCTCCCATTGATCTGCCAACAGTAACCAAGGCTCAACTATAAGAGAGGGTGTACTCAGCCCACACAAAGGGTGCACCTTGAGTATTCAGCTTGGGTGATAAAGGAGGCTGTGCCACTGGACTCTAGGGGACACCTACTATGGCCATACTACCACATCACAAAGTCAAACAAACTATACCCAATACACAAAAACAAACACAGAGAGGCTGCCAAATTGTGGAGGCAAAGAAATATGGCCCAAATGAAAGAGCAGAAGAAAACCACAGAAAAAGAGCTAAAAGAAACAGAGATAGCTAACCTACCAGATATAGAGTTTGATCAGGATGCTCAGAGATGATTGAATACAGTCACAAAATAAAGGAACAAGTGGAGGTTATACAAAGTGCAATGAAGAAAAATATACAGGATACCAACAGTTATGGGAAGGAAGCTGAGGTCAAATTTGGAATAAAAGAAGAAATAAACATTCACCGGGAGCAAAAACAACAAACAAGAAATGAAAAAAGTGAGGAAAGGATTAGGAACCTCTGGGACAACTTTGAATGTACTAACATCCAAATCATAGAGATTCCAGAAGAAGAGGAAAAGCAAGAAATTGAAAACTTATTTCAAAAATAATGAAAGAAAACTTCCTTAATTTGGCAAAGGAAATAGACATACAAGTCCAGAAAGCACAAAGGGTGCCAAACAAGTTGGATCCAAAGTGGATAACACTAAGGCACATCATACTTAAAATGCCAAAAATAAAAGGGAGAATCTTAAAAGCAGCAAGAGAAAAGAAGAAAGTTACCTACAAGGGAGTTCCCATGAGGTTGTCACCTGATTTCTCAAAAGAAACTTTCCAGGCAAGAAAGGGCTGGCAAGAAGTATTCAAAGTGATGAAAAGCAAGGACCTACAACCTAGATTACTCTATCCAGCAAAGGTATCATTTAGAATGCAAGAGCAGACAAAATGCTCCCCAAACAAGGTAAAGCTAAAAACAGTTCATCATCACCAAGTCCTTATCATATGACATGTTAAAGGGACTTATTTAAGAAAAAGAGTATCAAAACTATGAACACAAATACAAGAAACAATTATCAACAACTGAATCTAAAAAACAAAAACAAACTAAGCAAACCATCAGAACAGAAACAGAGCATAGGTATTAGGACTATTTGGAGCATTATAGGCTGGGAGGGGGAAGGGAGACAGACAAAGGGGGAAATGGTGCAGGGATCAAGAAGCATAATTGATAGTAACAAAATAAATAGGGAGGTGTTAAGAATGGTATAGAAAAGGGTAAAGCCAAAGAAATTACATGTACAACCCATGGACAAGAACTAAGGGTGGTGGGGTTGCTGGAGGGAAAAGTGGTATGGGCAGAGGAAGTCAAAGGGAAAAAAATTGGGACAACTGTAACAGCATAGTCAATAAAATACACATTAACAAAAGATATGCTTAGTTTTTTAAAAAATTAAGAAACAGACAATAGTGCTCCTAAAAATTTAAAGGCATTGCTAAAATTTTTAAATTCAATACAAAGACTTCATAGTTAAAGTCAAGGAAATCTCCCAGAAAGCACAGTAAGAAGATAACAGTTTTAAGGTCTACATCTTTATACAGAAACAAAGAACAATGTGAAAATGAAATTCACAAACCAATTCCATTTACATTAACACCAAAAAAGATAAAATACCCATGAATAAATTTGACAAAAGAAGTATAAGATCTATACACTGAAAACTATAAGATTTTGTTGAAAAAAGAAAAAGATCTAAATAAAAGTAAAGGTATTTCATGGATGTGAATCAACCGAGTTCATACTGTTAAGATAGCAATACTTTCCCAATGCAATCTCAATCAAAATCCTAGCTGGCATCACCAAATCCATGAGGGGAAACAAAACCCAGATAAGCTGAACTTCATCAAAATTAAAAACTTCTGTTCTGCAAAAGACAATTAAGAGATATGAAGACAATCCACTGAAGAAAATATCTGCAAAAGGACTGTTTTCCAAAATATACCAAAAAACAAACAAAAAACCTCTTAAAACTCAATTTAAGAAAATGAACAACTTTATTTTTAAAATGAACTAAAGATACACGTACATCTCACCAAAGATGACACATAGAGATGGCAAATAATACATTTGAAAAAAAATGCTCAACTTCATGTCATTAGGGAGTTGCAAATTAAAACAATGACATAACAGTAAATACCTATTACAATGGTTAAAATTCAGGAGATCCAGGATGGTGAAGGAGTATGTGGAAGCTATACTACCTTCCTCCCAGAACCAATCTTTACAACTAAAGTGTAGAGAAATCACCCAGAATAAACCATCTGAACACTGGCTTTAGAGAAGTCTTATAATCTAGGACAGACAGAGGAATCCACTTCATCATGTGACTGACAGGGAGAGCAGAGAAAGCATGAGAGGGCTGGCTGGGCTCTGTTGATGGCAGCTGAAGTTCTGGTGGGATATTTCAGTAGTTGTCCCTGAGAAGTGTGAGGTCTAACCCTCAAGCTGGGCTCCTCAGCCTATAGCTAGGAACCCAAGAAAGGAGCCCAAATGACATACAGCTGTAAGAAGTGCTGGGGTCTCTGTCTGCCAGGGAGAGATGGTTGGAGATACAGAGACCTTCTTAAAGGGCCAAGGCACAAAATTTCATTTGCAAGCCGGCAGAAGGAGGGCAGAACAGACTAGAGACTCTTGAGAGTCTGGGGTTGGTAATTCTCAGGAGAGAACTAAAGGAGTAACAGCCAGGATCCTGGGTCTCTATGCTGAGTCATCCCCCATACTGAAGACACCATCTTGCTCAGGCAGAGCACTCCTCTCCAAGTGGCATTCTCCTGAGGGAAAGCAATACTGCCACCCACAGGAATTAGTCTGCCCGAACCTGTCGACCTTAAACTGATTACAGCTTCGTTCTTTTAACAGCTGAACAGTCCAACGACTGGTCAGATTAATAGATAAGGTGGGAAATAAGAAGCAGCAGCCAAAATGGGAAGATAAAGAAACTGACCCCAAATGAAAGAATAAAACAATTCTCCAGAAGAACTAGGTGAGGAGGGAAGCAATTATCAGATAGGAATTTAGAGTAATGATTATAAGGATACTCAACATCATGAAAAAAGACACAGAAACCATAAAAAAGAACCAGTCAGAAATAAAGACTGCAATATCTGAAATAATATTCTATAAGGAATAAACAGTAGGTCTGATGAAGCAGAGAATAGAATCAGTGACTTGTACAACAACGCAGAAAAAAAAAACACCCAGGTAGAGCACCAAAAAGAATGAAGAATTTTTAAAAATGAAGATAGCTTAAGAAATATTTTGCACAACATGCAGTGTAACATCATGGAAATATCAGAATGAAAGGAGAGTAAGCAAGCGAACCTATTTGAAGAAATAATGACTGAAAACTTCCCTAATTTGGCGAGGAAAAAAAAAAAAAAAAAGACATAATCCTAGGAAGCTAAGGGAATTCCAAACAAGTTTGACCCAAAGAAACCTATACTGAGCAACAGCGTAGTTAAAATGACAATGCTTAAAGACAATCAGAGAACCTTAAAAGTTGCAAAAGAAAAGCAGGTAGTTACATACAAGGGAGCACCAGTTAAGACTGTCATCTGATTACTCAACAAAACATTTCAGGCCAGAAGGGAGTAGCATGAAATATTCAAGATGATGAAAAGCAAGGACCCACAACCAAGGCTACTTTACCCAGCAAGGTTATCATTTAAAATCACAGGAGACATAAGGGGCTTCCCAGACAAGAAAAAGCTAAAGGAGTTTATTAATACCAAACCAGTACTGCAATAAATGTTAAAGGGCTTGCTTTAGGAAGAAGAAGAAGAGAAAGAAAAAAAAAAACAAACAAAAAACAATAAAGTAAAATATGCGAACAATAAAATGGCACTAAATATGTATCTATCAGTAATCACCTTAAATGTATATAGCTTAAATGCTCCAAGCAAAAGACATAGGATAGCTGAATGAAAGAAACAAGACCCATATATATGTTGCCTCCAAGAGCCACATCTTAGATGGAAAGATACACAGACACTAAAAGTAAACGGATGAAGCCTTCGCTGGTATGGATCACTGGATAGACCACTGGTCTTTAAACCAAAAGGTTGCTGGTTCGAATCCCAGTCAGGACACACATCTGAGCTGTGGGCTGGAGCAATGAGAGAGGCAACCAACTGATGTATCTCTTACACATAGATGTTTCTTTCCCTCTCTTTTTCCCTCCATTCCCCTCCCTCTAAAAATAAATAATCTTTTAAAAATTAAAAAAAGTAAAGGAATGGAAAGATATTTCATGCAAATGAAAAGGAGGAATAAAAGCTGGGGTAACACTATTTGTATCTGATAACATAGGACTTTAAGACCAAGGCTATAATAAGAGACAAGGGACACTACATAACCATAAAGGGAACAATCCAACAAGAGAATATAACCCTAGTAAACATTTACTCACACAAGCACCTACATATGTGAAGAAATCTGGTGGACATAAAAGGAGAGATGGACAGAAATACAGTCATAATCAGGGATTTTAACACCCCACTTACTCCAATGGATAGATCTTCCAGATAGAAAATCAACAAGGAGACAGTGGCCCTAAATGACACACTAGATCAAATGGCTTTGATTGATATCCTCAGAGCATTACACCCCCAAGTAGCAGAATATACATACTTTTCCAAGTGCACTTGAAACATTTTCTAAGACAGACCACATGTTAGGATACTAAACAAGTCTCAATAAATTTAAGAAGGTTAAAATCATATCAAACATCTTCTGGAATAGAAAAAACACTTCAAAAAATTACATGGAGCCAAAAACGCCCACAAATAGCCACCACAATCTTGAGAAAGAAGAACAAGGTAGGAGGAATCACAATACCGGACTTCAAACAATACAACTAGGCTACTGTCATCAAAACAGCATGGTACTGGCATAAGAATAGACATATAGATCAATGGAACAGAATAGAGAGCCCAGAAATTAACCCAGGACTCTACGGTCAACTAATATTTGACAAAGAGGGAAGGAACATCAAATGGAGTAAAAACAGTCTCTTCAACAAATGGTGTTGGCAGAACTGGACAGCAACATTCAAAAAGATAAAACTAGACCACCAACTTACACCAAACATCAAAATAAACTCAACATGGATAAAGGATTTAAACATAAGCAGTGCCACCATAAAGGTCCTGGAGAAAAATATAGGCAGTAAACTTTTGGATATCCTACACAAAAATATGTTTACTGATACTTCACCAAGGGCAAAGGAAATCAAAGAATGAATCAACAAATGGGACTATATCAAACTGAAAAGTTTCTGTTCAGCTAAAGAAAATATCAGCAAAATTCAAAGGGAACCAACTGTATGGGAAAACATAATTGCCAATGATACTTCAGACAAGGGTTTGATCTCCAAAATATATAAAGAACTGATGCGACTCAACACCAGGGAGACAGACAGCCCAAGTAAAAAATGGGCAAAGGACCTGAATAGACAACTCACTGAGGAAGATATACAAAGGGCCCAGAGGCATACGAAAGAATGCTCAACATCACTAGTCATCAGAGAGATGCAAATTAAAACCACAATAAGATACCACCTCACACCTGTCAGAATGGCAATCATCAGCAAATCAACAAACAACAAGTGTTGGTGAGGTTGCGGGGCAAAGGGAACCCTCATACACTGTTGGTGGGAATGCAGGCTGGTGCAGCCACTGTGGAAAACAGTATGGGGTTTCCTTAAAAAACTAAAAATGGAACTGCGTTTTGATCCAGCAATTCCACTACTTGGACTATACCCAAAGAATCCTGAAACACCAATTCATAAGAACCTATGTACACCTATGTTCATAGAGGCACTATTTACAATAGCCAAGTGCTGGAAACAGCCTAAGTGCCCATCAGTGGATGATTGGATCAAAAAACTTTGGTACATTTACATAATGGAATTCTATATAGCAGAAAGAAAAAAGGAACTTGTACCCTTTGCAACAACATGGATGGAACTGGAGAGTATTATGCTTAGTGAAATAAGCCAGTCAGTGAAGGACAAACATCATTATGATCTCACCCATTACGGGACAATAATAAGCAAAACCAACAACAAGCAAAACAGAACCAAATATATGAATACAATGAATAGGCCTTCAGTGGTCAGAGGGAACGGGGTTGGGGGGAGGGGGGAGGCAGAGGCAAGAAAGGGGAGCAGCTTAGATAAGAACCTAGTATAAAGGAACCATGGACATGGACAACAGTGGGGAATGACTTTGGGGGGAATGGGTGGGTGGGGAGGGGGACAGAGGGGAGCAAAAAGGGGATGGATATAATACAACACAATAAAAAAAAAAAAAAAAAAAAAACATCTTCTGGGGCCACAATGCTGTAAAACTAGAAATCAATCACGAGAACACTAAAAAACACACAAAGATATGGACGCTAAATAGCATGTTATTAAACAATAAATGGCTCAACAATGAGATCAAGGAAATAGTCAAAACATACCTTGAAACAAATGAAAATGAGGACACAACAATCCAAAATCTGTGGGACAGTGGGAAAGCAATTCTAAAAGGTAAATTCATAGCATTACTGGCCTATCTCAAAAAAATAGGAAAAAGCTAAAATAAACAATCTAAGTTTACACATAAAGGAACTTGAAAAAGAACAACAAACAAAGCCCAAGTGAGTAGAAGGATATCAATAAATATCAGAGCAGGAAGAAATCAAATAGTTGAAAACAAACAAAAAAATGATTCCAAAGATCAATGAATCCAAGAGCTGGTTCTTTGACAAGACTGACAAATCCTTAACCAGATTCAGTAAGAAAAAAAGAGAAAGGACCCAATAAATAAAATCCAAAATGAAAGAGGAGAAATAATAACTGATACTAAAGAAATACAAAGGACTGTTAAAAAATATCATGAGCAACTATATGCCAACACACTGGAAATCTGAACAGAATGGATAAATTCCTAGAAACATACAATCTTCCAAAAATAAATCAAGAAGAATCAGAAAATCTCAATAGACAGATTACATTTAGTGACATTTAAGCAGTATTCAAAAAACTCCCAACAAAACAAAATCTCTGGAATGGATGGTGTCACAGGTGAATTTTACCAAACATTCAGAGAAGAACTAACATCTCTACCTCTTAAACTATTTTATAAAAAATTCATGAGAAAGGAAGGCTCCCAACCTCATTTTAGAAAGCCAGCATTATCCTAATTCCAAAACCACATAAAAACACTACAAAGAATGAAAATTATAAGCCAATATCCCTGATGAGCATAGATGCTAAAACTCTCAACAAAATATTAGCAAACCAAATACAGCAATGCATCAAAAAGATCATATACCATGAACAAGTAGGATTTGTTCTGGACTGCAAGGTTGGTACAACATTCACAAATTAATAAATGTGATTTATCACATAAACAAAATGAAGGATAAACACCATATGATTATATCAATAGATGCAGAAAAAGCATTTGATAACATCCACCACTCGTTTATGATTAAGAACTCCCAGCAAGGTGGGCATGGTGGAAACATGCCTAAACATAATAAAGGCCGTATATGCAAACTCACTGCCAGCATCATACTCAGCAGGCAAAAACTACAAGCATTCCCCTTAAGATAGAGAATGAGACAGGGATGTCTGCTTTTACCTCTGTCATTCAATACAGTACTGGAAGTCCCAGTCACAGCAATCAGAAAACAAGAAATAAAAGGCATCCAAGTTGGAAAAAAGAAGAAGTAAAATGGTCTTCATTTGCAGATGACATGATATTATACATAGAGAAACACAAAGATTCCACCAAGAAACTAATAGAATAAGTGAATTCAACAAAATAGCAGGACACTAAATTAATATCCAGAAACCAGTTGTATTTTATATGCCAATAATGAACAGAAAGAAAAATTATGAAAACAACCCTGTTCACAATAGCTTCAAAAAGAATAAAATACCTAGGAATAAACCTAACCAAGGATGTGAAAGACCTGTACTCAAGACAATTATAAGACACTGAAAAAAGAAATTGAAGATGATACAAATAAGTGGAAGCACATACCACGTTCATGGATAGGAAGAATTTACATCATTAAATGTCCATACTACCCAAAGCATTCTATAGTTTCAATGTAACTCCTATCAAGATTCCAACGATGTTTTTCACAGAACTAGGACAAATATTTTAAACATTTATATGGAACCACAGAGCAACAGCAATCTAGAGAAAGAACAAAGTTGGAGGCATTACACCAACTAATAGCAAACTACTATACTACAAGGCCATAGTAATCAAAATAGCATGGTACTGGCCTAAGAAGGCACATCGATCAATGGCAAAGGCTTAAATCTTAGACCCAAAAGTATAAAAATCAGAAGAAAATATAGGCAGCAAAATCTCAGACACTGCTCACAGCAATTTTTAAAAAAGGATTTTGTTAATTAATTTTAGAGAGAAGGGCTGGGAGGGAGGAAGAAAGGGAAAGAAACATCAATGTATGGTTGCCTTTCACCTGCCTCCAGCTAAGGACCTGGCTGGAGACCTGGCTTGCAACCTGGTTATGCACTCTGACAGGGAATCAAACCAGTGACCTTTGGGTTCACAGACCGGCACCTATCCACTGAGCCACCAGTCAGGGCTCATGGCAATTTTTTATTGGATATATCTCCCCACACAAGAGAAACAAACAAAATAAATAAATAATAAATAAGTGGGACTATATCAAACTAAAAAGTTTGCACAGTAAAGGAAATCATCAACAAAATAAAAGGACAACCCACAGAATGGGGAACATATTCACCAACACACCTGATAAGGGGTTAATATCCAAATTTGTAAAGTAGTTAAAAAGCTCAACATCAAGAAAAACAAACAACCCAACTAAAAACTGGGCCAAGGACCTGAACAGATACTTCTCCAAAGAGGACATCTAGATTAGACGTATGAAAAGATGCTCAACATCACTAAATTATTAGAGAAATGCAAATTAAAACCACAATGAGATACCATCTCACACCTGTCAGAATAGCTATCATCAGTAAATCAACAAACAAGAAATGTTGGTGAGGATGTGGAGAAAGGGGAACCCTTTTGCACTGTTGGTGGGAATGCAGACTGGTGCAGCCACTGTGGAAAGCAGTAGGAAGTTACCTCAAAAAATTAAAAATGGATCTGCCTTTCTACCCAGTGATCCCACTCGTGAGAATTTATCCAAAGAAATGCAAAACACTAATTTGAAAGAACATAAGCAATCCTTTTTTCTCTGTATCGTTCTTTACAATTGCCAAGATATGGAAACAGCTCAAGTGTTCATCATTAGATGAGTGGATAAAACAACTGTGGGACATTAACACAATGAAATACTACTCAGCTGTAAAAAAGGAGAAAATTTTACCCTTTGCAACAGTATGGATGGACCTGGAGAACATTATGCTAAATGAAATAAGCCCATCAGAGAAACACAAACACCATTTGATTTTATTCATATGTGGAATCAAATGAACAAACTGAATTAACAAGCAAAATGGGGACAGATTCATAAATGAGAGCAGTATAACAGCTACTTGGGGGAGGGACTGTTAGGAAGTGGAGGAATTGGGTAAAAAAGATAAAGGAGTCATGGACATGGAAAATAGTGTGGTGATTGCTGGAGGGAGGGGGACATTTGGGGACTAAATAGCAATGGGAAAAAGTACAATGAAGATTAAGTAAAAAGACAACATCAAGTGTTGATGAGGATATGGAGCAACAGGAACTCTCACCATTGTGGGTGGGAATAGAAAGTGCTATAGCAACTTTGGAAGGCAGTGTGGAAGTTTCTTACAAAAGTAAATACACTTTTAGCATATGATACAGGGATTGTTCTCCTTGGTATTTATTGAAATGAGTTTAGAATATATGTCCCCACAAAAGCAGCTTATTTTTAAATGTTAAAACTTCGAAGGAAGAGTTGTCTATTAATATGTAAATGGATAAACAAGTTGTGGTACATCCATAAAATGGAATATAAATCAATAATAAAAAGCAATAAACTATCATGCCAAATTAAAGCTATGGAGGAAATGTAAATGCATATTGCTAAGTGAAAGAAGCCAAGCTGTAAGGGCTATATATTGCATAATTTCACTTATATGACATTCTGGAAACAGCAAAACTATAGACATTTAAAAAATAATAATAGAAAGAAAGAAAGAAAGAAAAGAAATGAGTGGTTCTAAGGGGCTTGGACAGGGGGTAGTGAGAGGGAGGAGGAGGGGCTAGGCTGAAGCACAGAGAATTTTTAGGGCAATGAAAGTATTCTGTGTAACACTGTGATGCCAGATATATGACATAATGCTTTTGTCAAAACCCATAGAACTGTACAAAACAAATAGTGAACCCTAATATAAACTGTGGGCTTCAGTTAATAAGTGTCAATATTTGTTCATCAATTGCAAAAAATGTACCAACTAATGCCAAGATTATTAATAGAGGGAGTAGTGAGTGTGTGTAGGGGAAAGAACAACATGGGCTCTTTTTGCACCTTCTTTTCAATTTTTCAAAATGTAAACTCTATTACTAAAAAATCTACGCCCTGGCTGGTGGCACAGTGGTTAAGGCGCCGGCCTGCGAACCCAAAAGTCGCAGGTTCGATTCCCCAGCCAGGGCACATAACCAGGTTGCAAACCAGGTCTCCAGTCAGGTCTGTGGCTGGAGGCAGGTGAATGGCAACCGTACATTGATGCTTCTCTCCCTCTCTGCCTCTCTCCCTTCCCCTCTTTCTAAAAAATAATGAAATAAAATCTTAAAAAAAAAAAAAAAAATCTTCGCTGGCTTTAATTAGAAAAATTGACAAGATGATCCTAAAATTCATATGGTAATGTAAGGCACCTAAAATAGCCAAAACAATCTTGAGAAAGAACAAAACTGGAAAATTCATACTTCCTGATTTCAAAAAATACAATACTATAGTAAGACAATGCAGTACTGGTATAAAGACAAACACATAGATCAATGAAATAAAACTGAAAATCCATAAATAAAGTCTAACGTTAAAAATTAAATTATTTTCAACATGGGTGCCATGATAATTAAATGAGGAAAAAATAGTCTTTTTAAAAAATGGTGCTGGGACAACTGGACAGCTATATACAAAAGAACGAAGTTGGAACGCTACTTCACACCATATACAAAAATCAACTCAAAATAAATATAAGTGCTCAAACTATAAAATTCTTAGAAGATATACAAGTAGATCTATGTGACCTTGAGTTAGACAATGGTTTCTCATACCACCAAAATGCATAAGCGACAAAGAAAGGTTAGGCTAAATCAACTATTGTGTTGCAAATGATACCATCAAGAAAGTGAAAAGATAACCCACAGAATGAGACAAATTACTTCCAAGTCACATATCTGATTAAGAGATTTGTACTCAAAATATATAAAGAACTCATACAGATCTACAATAAATAGAGATACAAGCCAATTAAAATACGGGCATAGTCCTGGCCTGGTGTGGCTTAGTGGACTGAGGGCCAGCCTGCCACCTGGAAGGTTGAAGGCTCAATTCCCAATCAGAGCACATGCCTGGGTTGTGGGCCAGGTTCCCGGTTTGGGGATGTGTGTGAGGCAATTGATCGATGTTTCTCTCTTTCTCTTTCTCCTTCTCCCTCCCTTCCCCTAAAAATAAATAAATAGGCCCTGGCTGGTGACTCAATGGATAGGCACTGGCCTGCAAACCCAAAGTTGCTGCTTTGGTTCTCAGTCAGGGCACATAATCAAGTCTCCAGCCAGGTCTGTAGCTGGAGGCAGGTGAAAGGCAACCATATACAGATGTTTCTCTCCCTTTCTTCTTCTCTTCCTGCCCTTCTCTCTGAAAATAATAAAATCTTAAAAATATAAAAAATATAAATAGTTAAAAATCTTTTTAAAAATAATAAAATAAAATAAAATACGAATACAACAATAAAATTTAAAAAAATAAAAAATAAAAAATAAAAATAAATAAAATACGGACATAGGTCCTGATGGTGCCACACCAATAAGGAAAACGCATAAGGTACTACACAAAGATCGCACAAGTCCAGATATTGTACACAGAATCCAGGAGATCATCAATGAAGATCCAGGAAAGTCAATACTTTCCATAGCAAGAGAACTGCAGGTGTCGGATGCAACAGTTTGCAAGATTATTGCTGAAGATGTCAGATACAGAGCATACGTTCTTATAAGAGGCCAGTTTATGACACAACAGACAAAGGAAAGGTGCTTTGAAAAAGCAAGGACACTGCTAAAATGGAAAAATCCCAAAGAAAAAAAAACCCTCTGATTTTCCTCTCCAATGAAAAGAATTCTCAGCAGAAGAAACAACAGGTGGCTCTGTGAGAATCTTAATGAAGTCCCAATTGTCATGAAAACAAAATTTCCTGCTACAGTGATGGTGTTAGGTATTGTCAGCAATGAAGGAGATATCATGACCTGGCATTTGTTCCACAAGGCTTGAAGGTGACTGCTGATGTTTACCTTGACATTTTGAGAGAAGCAGTTGTCCTGTGGATGAAGCAAGTCGCAAATGGGCATCACTTTATATTTCAACAAGATGGTGCACCAGCACATAATGACAAAAAGGTCCAAAAATGTCTCATTGTCAGTGTTCCTGAATTCTGGTCAAAGGAAATCTGGCTGCTTAGTTCAGTTCAATAGGTGCAAATCCTTTAGACTATTATGTATGGAACATTTGTGAGAGAGAAGTTAATAAACAACCTCATTCCAATAAAGAGGCTGTTAAAGCTAAGATTGATGATGATATCCATGGATTAAGGAAAGGTAATGAAAGTATGCTTAAGATTCTCAAGTCAAATCAAGTCTATTATTGCAGCAAATAGAGACTTTTTTGAACAATTTAAAAAACAATGACTGTTTATGTATTTACATATAAGAATAAACTTATTTCAAAATATAACACTTTTGTGGTATGTTGTTTATTTTACTAAAATTTTGCCACTTTATCGCATGTGCCCTGTACATACAGCAGAAGGAATAAAAAACATATATCCACATAAAAATTTACACATAAATGGTTATAGCATCACTATTCACCATAGCCAAATAGTAAAAATAATCCAAATATACATTGACTGATGAATGGATAAATTAAATGTCATATATATCCATGCAGTAAAAAATTATCTGACCATAAAATAACGAAGTACTACTCTGGCTGGTGTGGCTCAGTGGATTGAGTACTGGTCTACAAAATAAAAGGTAGCTGGCTTGATTCCCAGTCAGGGCACATGCCTGGGTTGCACGCCAGGTGGCCAGTTTGGGGCATATGAGAAGCAACTGATTGATGTATCTCTCCCACATTGATGTTTCTCTACCTTTCTTTCTCCCTCCCCTCCTCTTTCTCTGAAAAGTAAATAAATAAAATCTTTTTTAAAAAGAAGCACCAATATATACTATAACAAGCATGAATCTTAAAAACATTATGCCAATAATGGAAGCCAGACATAAAAAACAACGTATTATATGATCCCACTCACATGAAATGCACAGAATAGGCAAATAAAGACATGAAAAATAGATTAGTGATTGCCTAGGGGTGGGAAGGAAGAAAAGGGGAATGACCATTAATGGGTATGAGGTTTCTTTTTAGGGTGATGGAAGTGTCTAATATTAGAAGGTAGCCCTGGCTGGTGTGGGTTAGTGAATTGGCACCAGCCTTCAAACCCAAGGGTCACTGGTTTGATTCCCAGCCAGGGCACATAACCAGGTTGCAAGCCAGGTCTCCAGCCAGGTCCCCAGCTGGAGGCAGGTCTCCCTTCCTCTCTAAAAGCAATGAAAAAAATGTCCTCAGGTGAGGATAAAACAAAAAACCCACACCAAAGATAAAGAGATAAAACTACAAGTTTCCAGAAAGAAGAAAGAATGAAACTAACAAACTCACCTACAAAGAATAAAGAAGATTGTCATCAGACTTACTACTGGCAATATGGAATGCCAGTAGTATAATGACATCTGAGAAGTGTCTTCAAAGCTCCCATGGAAAAGATTTTAACATAGAATTTCATATTCAGACAAATCACCAATCAGGTATAAGATAAAAATAATACATTTTGCAAGATCTGCAGAAACCAGAGTTTATTTCTAATACTGCCTTTCTTAGAAGATACTTTAGAGCACGTTACAGCAAAAATGAGAAAATCAGAAAGAACAAGATACAAAATCAATTTAGGAAAGTAACAATGGGAATGCACTATAGGAAGCTTGAATCAGACCTAGAGAGCAATCATATAAGTCTGGAAACAAGACTGAAGGCTCTACTGGGGGAAAACAGATTAAGAATTTAAAACAGTATAAAGTGGTAATGACTTATGATGCAAAATTAAGAAAGAGCCTGGCTGGTGTGGCTCAGTGGACTGGCACCAGCCTGCAAACCCAAAGGTCGCTAGTTTGATTCCCCAGTCAGGGCACATAACCAGGTTAAAAGCCAGGTCTCCAGCCAGGTCCTTAGCTGGAGGCAGGTGAAAGGCAACCATACATTGATGCTTCTTTCCCTCTCTGCCTCTCTCTCTTCCCCTCTCTCTAAAGATAATAAATTAAAAAAAAAAAAATCTTAAAAAAGAATTTAAAAAAATAATAAAATAAAATAAAATGCCAAAGGTTAAAGATAAAGAGAGAATCTTAAAAGCAACAAGAGAAAAGAAGAGTTACCTACAAAGGGGTTCCCATAAGACTATCAGCTGATTTCTCAAAAGAAACTTTGCAGGCAAGAAAGGACTGGCAAGAAGTATTCAACATGATGAAAAGCAAGGACCTACAACCAAGACTTCTCTATCCAGCATAGCTATCATTAAGAATTGAAGGGCTACCCTGGCTGGTAGCACAGTGGATAAGGCGCCGGCCTGCAAACCCAAAGGTTGCAGGTTCGATTCCCCAGCCAGGGCACATAACAAGGTTGCAAACTAGGTCTCCAGTCAGGTCTGTGGCTGGAGGCAGGTGAAAAGCAACCATACATTGATGTTTTTCTCCCTCTCTGCCTCTCTCTCTTCCCCTCTTTCTAAAAATAATAAATAAAATCTTAAAAAGAAAAAAAAGAATTGAAGGGCTGATAAAGTGCTTTCCAAACAAGGTAAAGCTAAAGGAGTTCATCATCACCAAGCCCTTATTACATGAAATGTTAAAGGGACTTAGTTAATAAAAAGGGGATTAAAAATATGAACATTAAAATGACAACAAACTCACAGCGGTCAACAACAGAACCTAAAAACAAAAATAAATTAGGCAAACAGCCAGAATAGAAACAGAATCATAGGTATGGGGATCACTTGGAAGGTTATCAGCAGGGAGGGGGAAGGGGGAGAAATGGGGAAATGGTGCAGGGACTAAGAACATAAGTGGTAGGTAGAAAATAGACAGGGGAAAGTTAAGAATAATATAGGATAGGATGAAGCCAAAGAATTTACACACACAACTCATGGACATGAATTAAGGTGGAGTGGGATTGCTGGAGGGAAGGAGAGTACAGATGCAGGGGAGCAAATGGGAAAGAAATATGGACAACAGTAACAACACAATCAATAGAATATACTTAAAGAACAAGAAATTAAAACAAAGCTGAGGTGGTCAGTGTAGAGGAATATACATGAAACAGGGATAACCATGAGTTAATGATTGCTATAACAGCTATTCATTCCACCCTCATCTCTTTTGTTTGTGCTTGAAAAAGTTCATAGTAAAAAAATTAAAAACCAACCATTCCACTAATAAACTTCTCTAGTTAAATGTTTTGGTTTGAAATGCAAGTAAGAGTAAACAGAATTGAGGTGGTGGCAAACTACACCCACATAAAGAAAGGCCAGGCTTCCTAGAATTTCAACTATTAATGAGAAGAACCAAAATGTCAGAATTAAGCACAAATGCCTCTGATTTAAAAATCATTATTACTACTAGTACATACACACAATTGCTTTTGTTAGAATTACAGCCAAGAGGTAACCAACTCACACTTAACATAGAATTCTAGTATGTATGGTTACTGAATTTCTTAGCCAGCATCCAATTAACTAAGGAATGCTAATAAATACAGACATAAAAATGGTACAAGACTGGTGATGGCCTAATAGGATGGAAAAAAGAGAACATCTATATAAGACATGAAGATCACCACTAACCAACACAACTTTATGAAGAATAATAACCAGTATGATTAATGGACAGGCTATAGGCTTTGGAGTCAAACAGAGACCACATTCTAGCCACTTACTAACTATATGAGCCTAGTCAAATTACTTAACCTCACTTTTCAGAAAAATGACAGTGGTAGCTATATTACTAGGCTTGCCCTGATTACTGAAAAAGGTAATTATCAAGCACGAGGTCTATCCAAAAAAAGTCCAGCCATTGTTAATATAACAAGAATGGTTTGAGTGACATCAATGTAACCTGGCAGCTAAGGAGAGTGGACTGGAATGTGTATGCATAAGCAATGATGATGGCAGTGTGGGCTGCAGATGCCACTGAGTGAATATGTATATGGTGTCGCCATAGCATTTAAAGTGACTGAACAAGTAGAGCAATGAATCTGCATCAAATTTTGTGTTAAGCTTGAACATTCCTTAGCAGAAACTATTCAGATGATTCAGAAGGTCACAGCCCCGGTTGGTGTGGCTCAATGGGTTGTGCATAACCTGGCAAACTGAAAAGTTACTGGTTCAAAACCTGGTCAAAGGCACATGCCTGGATTGCGGACCAGGTCCCTAGTTGGGGGTATACAAGAGGCAACCAGTCAATGTATCTCTTGCACATCAATGTTTCTTTCCCTCTCTTTCTCCCTCCCTCCCCTCTCTCTAAAAAAGAATAAACAAAATCTTTTTTAAAAAATGAAAGTTGCAACTATGGGCTTCATCATGACAATGTTCCTGCTCCTGAAATCATGTCTCGTGCAGTTTTTTGTTGAAACAGCAAATCCCCCATGTGACTCAACCTCCCTATAGCCCAGATTTGGTACTCTGCAAATTTTGGCTTTTTCCAAAATTAAAATCACCTTTGAAAGCAAATCTCAGGAAAATACGACGGGGCAGCTGATGGGAACTAGAACTGTGTGAGGTCTCAAGGTGCCTACTTTGAATGGGACTGAGGTGTCAATTGTCCTATGTATAATGTTTCTTGTATTTTGTTCAATTAATGTCTCTTTTTTCATATTACATGGTTGGATACATTCTGGACAGATCTCATGCCTCAGAAGCCAATTTTCTAATCCCAGATGACAACTTGCCTACAACCCTGTGAGAAACCCTGAGCCAAAACCACCTAACTCAACAACTCACAAATTCCCAGCCCAAAGAAACTACATGAAATACTAAATGTTTACTGAATTATGTTACTACATTTGGGGGGGTAAATTCTTACATATAATAGATAACTAATACATTATATATACAATTTGTCTGTTATTTGGATAAGTTTTTTTCTAAATATGATTATTGGGTCTCTGCTATGTAAACTAGATTATACAAGAGAAACCCTTTCATTCATATGAATAGGATGCTCTTTGCCTTACAATGGCATGTTTATAAAGCTAGATATTATTTTCAATACTGAACTTCTTGGATATGACTTTGCTTGTATGCAAGAGAACTATGATGCAAAAACTCAGACCACTGTGTCATGGTTTGGTAACTCAGGCCCTCACCTAATACAAAGTATTACATATATACTCTAAATGTATATATGTGCTCTATATCTGCTCTACCATATATTTTAACATTAATAGGAAGTACTCTTAAGTCCTACCTGAATGAGGCATTTGCTCACATCACTGGCACAGAGCGCTTTGTTACAACTCAGTGACACAGGGATCCATGTTAGCAACACAATCACAGCTAGGGTAAGCACAACAACAGAATGTGACGTCATGTTTCTTTAAAGACAATCTGTAACTTCCAGGAAGCTAAAAAGAAAGAAAAAAAAGAAAAAACTTAAATTCAAAGGTGAGAGCTAGGGTAAAAACAAATACAAAAATGAAAAACAACATAGACCAAAAATCACTCATTGTTAGATTGACCATTTAAAGGACACTCAATGAAAGATTAAACATGAATAAAGCCCTACAGTTTTACAAGGTAATGTTTTGTTGGCCATCTTCAAAGATATAGAATAATGAAATTTCTGAGACTACCTATAAATGGTGACTGTGAAAATTGAATATACATGTGTATGTGTATGTATGTCATTAGTAACGTGAGTGTACATCAAGCAAATAACCAGTTCCAAAGCTGCACTGCTACTGTTCCCCTTTAGTTTTATGCCCAATGTTGAACACCATAGATTCTTCAAAATTATTAAGAAGATATTACAGTTTAGAAAGAAAAAAGACGCCCTGACTGGTAGCACAGTGGATTAGGTGCCGGCCTGCGAACCCAAAGGTCTCTGGTTCGATTCCCCAGTCAGGGCACATAACAAGGTTGCAAGCCAGGTCTCCAGCCAGCTCCCTAGCTGGAGGCAGATGAAAGGCAACCATAAATTGATGTTTCTCTCCCTCTCTCTGGAAATAATAAATAAATAAAATCTTTTAAAAAAAAAGAAATGACTTGTGTTTAAAAAAAAAAAAAAAAAGACCAGCACAAATTCTGACAGTGATTAAACAGCCCCCAACGGATCCAATTAAAATAAATGACTACTTGGATGAGGGTTAAAAGATGCATTTATAATTACTGTAAACTTTTATACTAAGTATTATGAAGTACAATAAAGCAAAAACAATAAGCAAAAAGAATAAAGGGCTTTGTACCCCATATGACTCAATATTGAAAGAGAAAGCCCTGGTGATTGCTACTGAGACCGTTAGTAACCCAATTATCTAATTCATTTTAAAACAGTTCCAAGTCAACTGATTTTTGGAGCCACCAGTACATATTTGTGGAGGCCAAGGAAGGTATTTGAAACTTGATTTTTCCAGAACTAGTTTTCAACTTACAACTACCAGGGGGATTTTTTTTTTTTTTCATTTCTTAAGGTTGTCTTTATCTAATCCCAAAATGGTACTGGAAAAATACTCAGTAAATAGGGGAATGTACAAAGCTTCTTAATTATTTAAAATTATTTATCCCTCAGTTAAGAATAATAACCCATGAAACCTGTTTTCAGACTCCGCGACCAGTTTCTCAGGCTCTGGCGACCGGCGTGTGGCCCCCGAAGGAGAGGGCAACTTTTGTGCCGCTGGAGCGAGCCCCTGCTGCCTGGCGAGGAGGCAGAGGCCAACGACGGCTCCTCACCCCGAACTCACCGACGCCTCACAGGAGGGTAAGGCTAGGCGGGCCGGGCACCGGCGACACAGGAGAGGGGGCCGCAGAGGTGTCGCCGGCTCGTGGCGACAGGGCCGCCCAGCCTGCGTGCCCACTCCCAGCACCCACTGTGTATGTGTGCCCCCACTTTGTCCTCCACGTAGGTGGGGCTCACACCTGCCAGCAGGCTCCGTTCCTCCCGGCTCCCGAGAAGCCCACCTGGGACGCGGCCTCCGGAGGCCTGAGCTCGGGACCCAGACCCTCCCGGCCGCAGACGCTAGCCCCGGCCCACTTCCGCTCACCGGGCGCTGCGGCACCGCAAGGCTGCCTCGCCTGGCCCTGCGGGACCGCAGTGCCCGGAATCCACCGAGGGGCCGCGCCAGGGGGGCAGGCCTCGCCTCCAGAGAGGTCCCTCCGCGCCGCTCCCGCAAGCTTCGGCCACCTTAAAGAGACAAGACCGCCCGACACCCTCCCCCCATTCCCCCAAGCTACCGCCTCTTGCTCACCCCTCCTTCTCCCTCAGCTCCTAGCCGCCGCAGCTCCTGCAGGGAGGCGTCTCTCACTCCCGGGATGCTACCGTCAGCGCCCGCCCCTAGCTGAGTTCTCGCCCGCCAGCAGCCCCAGCGGGCCCATAGCTCCGCCTCCAGCCTCCCCTTTCCGGGCCGCAGATGGCCCCGCCCCCAAGAACACGCCTACCCTCGCGGGAATCTCCGATTTCTCTGGGCTCTGGACTTCCCGCATGCATTTCAGGCTTCAGCAGACCGTACAGTCAGGCCCATTCTATGGGTTTATCGCGTGCTAGTCTTGGAACTGAGAATGTGACGTTCACGAGCTCATTGAATAAGCACAACAACCCTGTAAGGCAGCAATGATATACCTTCTTACAGGGATGCAAGAATGAGGCACTGAGTGGTCGAGTAGCCTAACCCAGTAGAGCTGACATTAAACCCGACATCGGAGACAAGATTGGTTAAAATACAGATTTCTGGGATGTGCATCAGACCGACTGAATAAGGATTCCTAAGGGTAGCGCCTTCTTTCAGCGCAGTTCCCTAAAATTTGCTGCTCCCTTGGTGTGCGTCAGGCACCGTGGTTAGCATTTGAAATAAAAGAGAGGACAAGCCGTAGGAACTGGTGAAGAGAAAGCTTATTGGCTGGTGGAGAGGATGAACTGACAGGCAGATGGCTACAGCGCGCCACCCCAAACCTCTGTAGGAGAGGTTTGCGGGGCTTGCAGGATACCAGCACTCAGTTCAGTCTGTATTCAAGAAAATTCATTCCACCAAGAGGTAACACTTAGATGAAGGCAATGGAGAACTGCACTCAGTTCCTTCCCACTATCCTATTTTAAGAGTCCTTAGTGATTAGGCTGAGCCCCTTGGGCTAGATGATCCATGTGGTATGTTTCCCTTGAAAATGGTCACCTAGTGCTAAAATTTTAGGCTAGTAGCAGTCTTAAATGCTTTATAGTCCCCTTGTTGATTGAAAGAAAACAAAGAATGAAAAGAGTTGATTGGCTGAGGAGGTAGATTGCATTATTGATGTTAGTCCGTTTTTGTATAGGAAGTAAATAAGTTTACATTTTTAAAAATCACCCCTGAAAACCATCCTAAAGAAATAATGAACAGTGTACAGAAATTAATTTTAAGGATCTTATTCCAGGCATCACTGGTTGAATAAATTACGATACTAGTGCAGTGGACTAAATCAGCTATCTAAAAATAATATCGTAGATCAGAGGTTCTCAAACTTTTTGGTTTCAGGACCCGTTTTTGCTCTTGAAAATTACTAAGGGCACACAGGCTGGTGGCTCAGTGGATAGGCCCAGACCTGCAAACCCAAAGTTCACGGATCCAATTTCCAATCAGGGCACATGACTAGGTTGCAAGCCAGGTCTCCAGCCAGCTCCCTAGCTGGAGGCAGGTGAAAGGCAACCATACATTGATGTTTCTCTCCCTTTCTTCTTCCCTCCCTGCCCTTCCCTCTAAAAATAATGAATAAAATATTTTTTAAAAAGTGACTGAGGGCTCCACCAAGGTTTTGTTTATGAGCTACATCTATCAAAACTTTAAAAATGAAAACTAAGAGATTCAAAAATATTTGTTCATATTATTTAAAATAGACTCCATTATGTGGTACAAGACTGACATTTTATGAAATAACTATATATTCCAAAAACAATAAAATGGAAGAGTGTCATCATTTTACTTTATATTTTTGCTATTTTCTTTAATGTCAAACTTAATAGAAGGCAGCTGGATTTTCATATTTGCTTTTGCATTCAAACTATTACAATATCATATATTATGTAGCCTTTAGGAAACTACCCCCTAGTTGTAAGAGAAGAATGAAAGAGGCAAATAATGTATTTTTAGTGTTTTTTATTGATTACGCTATTACAGTTGTCCCAATTTTTCCCCCTTTGACCCTCTCTGCCTGTTACCCACTTCCCTCCAGCAATACCCTCCCCCTTAGAGTTCATGTCCTTGGGTCATGCCTGTAAGTTTTTTGGCTTCTCCATTTCCTATACTATTCTTAACATCCCCCTGTCTATTTTGTACCTACTAGTTATATCCTTGGGTCATGCCTGTAAGTTTTTTTGCTTCTCCATTTCCTATACTATTCTTAACATCCCCCTGTCCATTTTGTACCTACCAGTTATGCTTCTTAATCCCTGTACCTTTTCCCCCATTCTCCCCCTACCCCTGCCAGGTGATAATCCTCCCTCCTCCTCCCAGCTGATAACCCTCCAACTGATCTTCATATCTATGATTCTATTCCTGCATTGGTTGTTTGCTTAATTTGTTTTTTGTTCTCATTTTTTAGATTCAATTGTTGATGGATGTAAGTTTGTTGTCATTTTACTATTCATAGTTTTGATCTTTTCTTAAATAAGTCCCTGTAACATGTCATACAATAATGGATTGGCGATACTGAACTTCTTTAGCTTTACCTTGTCTGGGAAGCACTTTATCTGCCCTTCCATTCTAAATGATAGCTTTGCTGGATAGAGTAATCTAGGT
This sequence comes from Noctilio leporinus, assembly GCA_004026585.1. NCBI lineage: Eukaryota > Metazoa > Chordata > Mammalia > Chiroptera > Noctilionidae > Noctilio > Noctilio leporinus. The sequence continues at coordinate 27,978 of PVIW01010543.1, forward strand.
TGTAGGTCCTTGCTTTTCATCATATTGAATACTTCTTCCTAGCCCTTTCTTGCCTAGAAAGTTTCTTTTGAGAAATCAGTTGATAGTCTTATGGGGACTCCTTTGTAGGTAACACTCTTTTTTCTCTTGCTGCTTTTAAGATTCTCTCATTATCTTTAACCTTTGGCAGTTTAATTATGATATGCCTTGGTGTTATCCTCTTTGGGTCCAACTTGTTTGGCACTCTCTGTGCTTCCTGGACTTGTATGTCTTTTTCCCTTTTATTGTTTTTTCACATAAGTTTTCAATTTCTCACTCTTCCTCTTCTCCTTCTGGCATCCCTATGATTCAGATGCTGGCACTTTTGGAGCTATCCCAAAGTCTTCTGATTCTCACTTCATGTTTTGTCTTTTTTGTTGTTGTTGTTTTTTAATTCTGTTTCTTCATTCTGTTCTAATTGACTGTTTATTTTTTCCTTATATTCCAAATCATTGATTTAAACTCCAGCTTCCTTCCCTTCACTGTTGATTCCCTATGGATTTTTCTTTATTTCACTTACTGTAGCCTTCGTTTCTTCCTTTATGCTTTTGCCATACTCAGTGAGTTTTCTGAGTATCCTTCTCACCAATGTTTTGAACTCTGCACCTGATAGCTTGGCTATCTTAATTTAATTCTTTTTCTGACGTTTTGTTTTATTCTTTCACTTGAGCCACATTTCTTTGTTTCCTCAATTTGTCAGTGTCCCTGTATTGTTTCTGTGTATTAGGTAGAGCTGCTTTGACTCCCTGTCTTAGTGCACCTGTTAAGTTGTGTGGGGCAGAGCCTTAGGTATTTGCCAGGTTAGGGCAACCTGCTTCACCACTTTCTGGATCTATTGGGGGCAGGGCTCAGAGAGGAGACAATGCCACTGCCTGGCTTATGGAGGTTTGCCCAGCACTCATCCCCTTTCCAGGCACTTCACCCACTTTCCGTATGCGACTGGTGCTTCTCTAGCTGTTGCGCTGGTGGTGGTTTCCAGAATGGGTAGGTCTGCATATGTTTTAGGGCCATGTGGGCCCTTTAAATGTATCTTCTGAGAATCTTTCAGTTTCTTCCACTGCCCCAGCCTCCATTTGTTTTTACAGCCATAAGTTAGGAGGCTTTACTCTCCCAGTGCTAGAACCCTGGGCTGCAAATTCTATCTGGGACTGGGATCACTCTCCTCCTGGTATCCCTCCTAATTTTTATCCACCACACGTGAATGTGGGACTGCCTGTTCCACTGGCCACTGTTGCTGCCACCACTGCCTCGCTACTGCCATACCGACACATTCCATCTTCTCTGCCCTGGATCCCTGTCTCTGCTCCTCCAACCCATCTGGATGAATATGGCTTTTATTTTCTTTAATTAATTTATTGTTGTATTACTTTTACTATGGCTTCTTTACATCCTTATTTGTCAGACTTCCATATAGTTCAATTTTCTGGCAGTTCTTGGTGTTTTTGCTTTGAGGTTAGTTATAATCCTTCTTATGGTTGTGCAAGGAGGGGAACTGTGTCTACCTATGCTTCTATATTGATCAAATGTCCCTGCAAAGAATGGATTTCAATTAAAATAAAAAATAGCTTTGAGTTCATATATATCTTGAAAAGTTTTTGGGACTCCTAAGGTCCCTGGATCATCTTTTGAGAACTAGTGTTGCAGAAGATGCATATTGGCATGTATATATATTAATAACATACCAATATTTTCAAGTACTACATATACATAAGTGGGCAAAAGTATGCTGATAATAATAAATAATACAATAAATACACAAGAATAAACTGTGTTTTGAGTACTCAGAACTGTAAACCTAATTATGCCCAACCCTGTATTTTTAGAATGATTTTTTTGTTTGTTTTAGATATTTGAGATACAACTTTATTCTGATTCTAAATGAAAAGGAATGGGAATGACAGTAACAAACAAGGTTTCACCACTGAATACTGTGATCGGTCTTAGAGTTGAAACTCAAAAAGGAAACAACTGCATTCCAAAACAGCTAAATATCTAGGTCCAAAATATGAAGGTATTTTTAAAAAGATTTTTATTCATCATTTCCAGAGAGAAGGGCAGGGAGGGAGGAAGAGAGAGAGAAAAACATCAGTGTATGGTTGCCTTTCACCTGCATCCAGCTGGGGACCTGGCTGGAGACCTGGCTTGCAACTTGGTCATGTGCCCTGGCTGGGAATCAAACAAGTGACCCTTGGGTTCACAGGCCAGCACCAACCCACTGAGCCACACCAGCCAGGGATTGAAGGGTTTCTTTTCTTTTTTTTTTTTTTTTTTAATTTTATTGTTGTTGTATTACATCCATCCCCTTTTTGCTCCCCTCTGTCCCCCCACCCACCCACCCATTCCCCCCAAAGTCAATCCCACCTGTTGTCCATGTCCATGGTTCCTTTATACTAGGTTCTTGTTCTTTTCTTTTTAATTATTTTTTATTTTATTTTTTAATAGAATAGTTGCATTATTTATTATCATTTAAGCCTTGTTTAAAATTAATTTTTATTGTTGTTGTATTACATTCATCCCCTTTTTACTCCCCTCTGTCCCCTTCCCCACCCACTCACTTCCCCCCAAAGTCAATCCCACTTGTTGTCCATGTCCATGGTTCTTCCATACTAGTTCCTCCACTAAACTGCTCCCTTCTTTGCCTCCTCTTCCCTCTCTCCCCTCCCTCTTGCCCCCTGAGGGTCTATTCATTGTATTCATGTATCTGGTTCTATTTTGCTTGTTTATTTCTTTTGTTCATTATTGTCCTGTAATGGGTGAGATCATATAGTATTTGTCTTTCACTGACTGGCTTATTTAACTAAGGATAATACTTTCCAGTTCCATCCATGTTGTTGCAAAGGGTGAGAGGTCCTTCTTTCTTTCTGCTGTATAGTATTCCATTGTGTAAATGTAACAAAGCTTTTTGATCCAATCATCCACTGATAGGCACTTAGGCTGTTTCCAGCATTTGGCTACTGTAAGTAGCGCTGTTACATAGGTTCTTCTGAATTAGTGTTCCAGGGTTCTTCTGGTATAGTCCTAGTAGTGGAATTGCTGGATCAAAAGGAAATTCCATTTTTAGTTTTTTAAGGAAACACCATGCTGTTTACCATAGTGGCTGCACCAGCCTACATTCCCACCAGCAGTGCACCAGCAATTGTTTGTTGATTTGTTAATGATGGCCATTCTGACAGGTGTGAGGTGGTATCTTATTGTGGTTTTAATTTGCATCTCTCTGATGGCTAGTGATGTTGAGTATTCTTTCATATGCCTTTGGGCCCTTTGTATGTCTTCCTCAGAGTTGTCTGTTCAGGTCCTTTGCCCATTTTTAAATTGGGCTATCTCCCTGGTGTTGAGTCTCATAAGTTCTTTATATTTTTTGGATATCAAACCCTTGTCTGAGGTATCATTGGCAAAAATGTTTTCCTATCCAGCTGAACAGAAACTTTTCAATTTGATATAGCCCCATTTATTTATTTGTTCTTTTATTTCCTTTGCCCTTGGAGCAGTATCAGTAAACATATTTCTGCACAGGATATCTAAAATTTTACTGCCTCTATTTTTCTCCAGGACCTTTATGGTGTCACTGCTTATGTTTAAGTCCTTTATCGATCTTGAGTTTATTCTGGTGTATGGTGTAAGTTGGTGGTATAGTCTTATTTTTTTGCATGTTGCCATCCAGTTCTCCCAACACCACTTGTTGAAGAGACTGTTTTTACTCCATTTTATGTTCCTTCCCCCTTTGTCAATATTAATTGACCATAAGGTCCTGGATTTATTTCTGGGCTCTCTATTTTGTTCCATTGATCTATATGTCTATTCTTATGCCAATACCAGACTGTTTTGGTGACAGTAGCCTTGTAGTATAGCTCAATGTCCGGTATTGTGATTCCTCCTACCTTGTTGTTCCTTCTCAAGATTGCTGAGGCTATTTGTGGGTGTTTTTGGCTCCATATAAATTCTTGAAGTATTTTTTCTATCTCTGTGAAGTATGTTGTTGGTATTTTAATGGGGATTGCATTGAATCTGTAGATTGCTTTGGGTAGTATGGACATTTTAATGATGTTAACTCTTCCCATCCATGAACATGGTATATGCTTCCATTTATTTGTATCTTCCTTGATTTCTTTCTTCATTGTCCTGTAGTCTTCTGAGTACAGGCCTCTTACCTCCTTGGTTAAGTTTATTCCTAAGTACTTTATTTTTCTTGTTGTTATGGAAAATGGGATTTATTTTCTAGCTTCTATCTCTGATGTTTCATTATTGGTATACAAAAATGCTTTTGATTTCTGCATATTGACTTTATATCCAGCTATTTTGCTAAATTTGCTTATTATGTCAAGTAAGTCTTTGGTGGAGTCTATTGGGTTTTGTATATACACTATCATATCATCTGCAAATAATGACAGTTTGAATTCCTCCTTTCCAATTTGGATATCTTTGATTCCTTTTTCTTCTCTGATAGCTATGGCTAGAACTTCCAAGACAATGTTGACCAGAAGTGGATAAAGTGGACAGCCTTGTCTCGTTCCTGATCTTAGGGGGAAAGCTTTTAGTTTTTGCCCATTGAGTATGATGTTGGCTTCAGGTTTCTCATATATGGCCTTTATTATGTTGAGGGATGCTCCCTCTGTTCCCATTTTGCTGAGTGTTTTGATCATAAATGGTTGCTGTACTTTATCAAATGCTTTTTCAGCATCTATTGATATGATCATATGGTTTTTGTCTTTCATTTTGTTGATGTGGTGTATTACATTTATTGATTTGCCAATGTTGTACCATCCTTGCATCCCTAGGATGAAACCCACTTGATCATAGTGTATGATCTTTTTTTTTAAGTTAAAAATTTCTTAATTTTTTTATTCCTGGTACCACTACCACAATTTACAGGACAATACACCTGATGTAATGAAAAGAAAAAGAAAAAGAGACAAAGCTACATCAGATAAAAGACCTCAGGAATGTACATCTAATTGACACTACATTGCATTAATCAATAGCTGCACTTTTTGCAAACTGTGGCTATGACAGTCCTGAACAAGGGTTTCCTGTTTAAGCTGCAGTAACTTTTCTGACTATGGATCATCGTTCCTTCTGTGGCAGATTTTTACAGTTCCTCTAATGCATTTGGGACGACTGTCTCAAAGTAACCTGCAGCTTTCCCGACAACTCCTCGCTCTCTCTCCTGCTAAGAATTGTTGCCCTTTTCTTCTGAGTTTTTAGAACCTTCTGCTACCATATCCACCACTTCCACCACCAGATCCATAACCAACACCATAGGGGCTGCCCGAGCTTCTTTCACCAAAACTTCCACCCCCCTTCATGGCTCCATAATTTGGCTGCTGTTGTCCATTGTAATTTCCAAAATCATTATAGTTCCCACCACCACCACCATAGTTACCACCAAAATTTCCTTCATTGTAACCATCATATCCTCCACCACCACCATCATATCCACCACCTTGGTTTCCATATCCTGGTCCACCACCACCATAGCCTCCTCTACTACTGTAACCAGGACCACCGCCATAGTTGCCACCATCACCTCCAAATCCATTATATCCACCATTACCTCCTCCATAACTACCCCTGCTACCACCTCCACCATAGCCTCCTCTTCCACCGAAGTTTCCACCACGGCCAAAGTTACCGCCACCACCTCCAAAGTTTCCTCCATGACCCATAAAGTTGCCAGATCCACCTCCACAGCCTCTTTGCGATCCAGCAGACTGCATTTCTTGTTTAGAAAGGGCCTTTTTCACTTCACAATTATGCCCATTAATAGTGTGGAATTTCTGAACAACAATTTTATCAACTGTATCATGATCATCAAAAGTTACAAAAGCGCCCTGGCTGGTGGCACAGTGGTTAAGGCACCGGCCTGCGAACCCAGGGGTCGCAGGTTCGATTCCCCAGCTGGGGCACGTGGCCGGGTTGCAAGCCAGGTCTCCAGCCAGCCAGGTCTGTGGCTGGAGGCAGGTGAAACGCGACCATGCATGGATGTCTCTCTCCCTCTCTGCCTCTCTCCCTTCCCCTCTTTCTAAAAATAATAAAATAAAATCTTAAAAAAAAAAAGTTACAAAAGCAAATCTCTTTTTTTTCCACTCTATCTTCCATAACTTCTATGGTTTCAATCTTGCCATACTTTTCAAAATAGTCTCTCAAACTATATTCTTCTTTATCTTCTTTAATACCATGAACGAAAATTTTCTTCACTGTTAGATGGGCACTAGGCTTTACAGAATCCTCTCTAGAAACAGCTCTCTTTGGTTCCACTACACACCCATCAACCTTATGTGGTCGAGCACACATTGCTGCATCCACCTCTTCAACACAAGAGTAAGTCACAAAACCAAAGCCTTGAGAATGTTTTGTTTGGGGGTCTCTCATCACCACACAATCTGTGAGTGTGCCCCATTTCTCAAAATATTCTCTTAAACTATCATCTGTAATTTCAAAGCTCAAACCACCAATAAACAGTTTTCTCAACTACTCTGGTTCCTTTGGATCATGGCCCTCCATTTTGAGACCAGATTCACCTCTTCCAACTCAAGTTCAATATGGGACTGAGAGAAAGAGCTGATCTTTTTAATGTATTGCTGGATCCAGTTGGCCAATATTTTGTTGAGAATCTTAGCATCTATGTTCATCAGAGATATTGGCCTATAGTTTTTCTTCTTAGTTGTGTCTTGACCTGGTTTTGGGATTAGAATAATATTGGCTTCATAGAAAGAGTTTGGGAGTCTTCCCTCTTCTTGGAATAGGTTGGGAAGGATTAATCAGTTCTTCTCTAAATGTTTGGTAAAATTCACCTGTGTAGCCATCTGGTCTGGGGCTCTTGTGCTTTGGGAGATTTTTTATTACTTATTCATTTTCACTAGTTGTTATTGATCTATTCAGGCATTCTGCTTCTTCTGGATTCAGTTTTGGTAGATTTTACGTTTCCAGAAATGTGTCCATTTCACCCAGGTTGTCATATTTCTTGTTATATAGTTGTTTGTAATAATTTCTTACAATCCTTTGTATTTCTGAAGTATCATCCTCTGTTGTTTCTGATTTTGTTTTTTTAGGTCCTCTGTCTTTTTTTCTTGTCAATTTTGTTTATATTTTCAAAAAATCAGCTCCTGGATTTATTGATTCTTCTAATTGTAGTTTGAGACTTTAAGTCATTTAATTCTCCTTTGATCTTGGTTGTTTCCTTTCTTCTACTTGCTCTGGGCTTTGTTTGTTGTTGCTCCTCTAGTTCTTGCAGCTTTATGGTTGGGTTGTTTTTATAAGCTTCTTCTAACCTTTTTAGGAGGCCTGTATTGCTATGAATTTCCCTCTGAGGACTGCCTTTGCTGTGTCTCATAGGTTTTGGGCTGTTATGTATTCATTGTCATTTGTTTCCAGAAACATTTTCATTTCTCTTTGATCTCGTTGCTTACCCACTCTTTATCTAATAGTATGTTACTCAGTCTCCATGAATTAGAGTGTTCTTGGTTTTTTCCCTTGAGGTTGGTTTCTAGTTTCAAATCATTGTGATTTGAGAAGATGCTTGATTTCAATTTTTCTGTATTTGTGGAGGCTTGTCCTGTGACCTACCATGTGTTCTATCTTTGAGAAAGTTTTATGTGCATTTGAAAAGAATGTGTATTTTGCTTCTTTGGGGGAAAGGTTCTGTATTTACCCATTAAATTCATTTCATCTAGAGTGTGGTTCAATGCCATAGTATCACTGGTGTTTTTTTGTTTGGAAGATCTGCCCATTTTTAATACTGGGTTATTAAAATCCTCTACTATTAGTGTGTTGCTGTCCACGTCCTTCTTAAAGTCCTTCAAGATTTTCCTTATATATTCCAGAGCTCCTATGTTGGGCACATATATGTTTACCAGTTATATCTTCTTGATGGATTTTTCCCATAAGTATTGTGAAATGTCCTTCTTTGTCTCTTTTTATGGCCTTCATTGTAAAATCTATTTTGTCTCAAATAAGTATTGCTACTCCAGCCTTTTTTTTTTTTTTTTTTTCAATGTATGGTTGCTTTTCACCTGCCTCCAGCCACAGACCTGACTGTAGACCTGGTTTGCAACCTTGTTATGTGCCCTGGCTGGGGAATTGAACCTGTAACCTTTGGGTTCGCAGGCCGGCACCTTATCCACTGTGCTACCAGCCAGGGCTCAGCCTTTTTTTCATGTCCATTTGCTTGGTATATATTTTTCCATCACTTCACTTTCAATCTGTGTCACTCTTTGGTTCTGAGGTGAGTCTCTTGAAGACAGCATATATGTGGGTCATGTTTTCTTATCCATTCAGCTACCCTATGTCTTTTGATTGGTGCATTTAATCTGTTTACATTGAAGGTATTATTGATTGATATTTATTGCCACTTTTCCCTTTGTACCTGTGTGCCTCTCTCTCTGTGTTTCTTCTTCTTTTTTTAAAGCAGACCCATTTCTTGTGATGCTAGTTTGGTAGAGATGTATTCTTTTAGTCTTCTTTTGTCTGGGAAACTCCTTATTTCTCCTTCCATTTTGAATGAAAGCCTTGCTGGGTAGACTATTCTGGGTTACAGGCCTTCATTTTCCATTACTTGGAATGTTTTTTGCCATTCCCTTCTGGCTTGTATTGTTTATGTTGAATAATTATTTGATAACCTTATTGGAGCCCCCTTATATGTTATTTGCTGTTCCTTTCTTGATGCTTTTAGGATTCTCTGCTCATCTTTGACATTTGCCATTTTAATTATGATGTGTCTTGAAGTGAGTCTGTTTGGATTCATCTTCATTGGGACCCTCTGTGCTTTGTGAACTTGAATAACGTTTGCACTCATCATGTTAGAGAAGTTTTCTATTATCACTTTTTTGAACAAGTTTTCCACTCTTTGTTTCTCTTCTCCTCCTGGTATCCCTGTAATATAGATATTCTTGAGTTTCATGTTGTCCTGCAGCCCTGTTAAATCCTCTTCATTCTTGACCAGCCTTTTCTCATTCTGTTGCACTGTCTTGGAATGTTTTTCTACATTTTCCTGCAGCTCACTGATCTAATCCTCTGGTTCCTCTAGCCTACCGTTGATTCCTTCTACTGTTTTCTTCAATTCAGAAATTATATTCTTCATTTCCTCCTGGCACTTATTGGTAGTTTCTATGTCCTTTTAAATGCTGGTGTAGTTCTCAGTAAGTTCCTTGCAGTTTCCCTGGAGTTTTTTGTAGCTCTCCTGGAGTTGTTTGTACTTTCCTTTGAGCTGGCTGAGCTCATTGAGCTTCTCTATCATCATTATTTTAAATTCCATACCTGATAGTTTGCTTGCCTTTGTTGCATTTGATGATCTTTCTGGGGATTACTCCTTTCCTTTTGGTGATGGATTGTTTCTTTTCTCTCTCTCTCTTTTAATTTTGTTGTTGTTGTATTACATCCATCCCCTTTTTGCTCCCCCTCTGTCCCCCTCCCACCCACCCATTCCCCCCAAAGTCAATCCCACCTGTTGTCCATGTCCATGGTTCCTTTATATGAGGTTCTAGGACTGTTTTTTTCTCCCCATTTTAAGGTTTCGTTGTAACCCAATCAGACTGTGATCAGCACTGTTAGGCTGGAAGGATTCATTCAGATTCTATTGATCTGTGATCCACCACCAGGCTCAGATTGCAGCTTGGGGGAACAGACTGATTCAGTTGTAAATCAATGAATCTGTGATCAGCTACCAATCTCAGACTGTATTGGGATAGACAGAGAGGTTCAATTTTAATCCAATGAATCTGTGATAAACTGCCAGGCTCAGGTGCAGCTTGCTGGGACAGATTCAATTGTAAATCAATGAATCTGTGATCAGCCACCAGACTCAAGTGCCGCTGGGCTAGAAGAAACATTCAATTGCAATCCAAAAAGTCTACGATCAGCCTCTAGGCTGAGGTGCCACTGGGCGGGACAGATAGTTTCAGTTGTAAATCAATGAATTTGTGATCAGTCTCCAGACCCAAGTGCTACTGGGTGAGACTAACCAGCTCAGTTGCAAGCCAATGGATCCATGATCAACCACCAGGCTCATATGCCACTGGGTGATGACTGACCCAGCTGTAAGTCAGAGAGTTTGTAACCAGCTGCTAGGCTCAAATGCTGCTGGGAGAGAAATACCTCTTCAGGTGTAAACTATTGTATCTGTGCTCAGACTCAGCAGGGCAGGAGAGATTTATTTAGATATAAATCAAAGAATTGTGATCAGGCACCTGGCTCAGGCACCTCTGAGTGGGGCAGGTTGCTTCCAGTGGGTGGTACTATGAGACCCCTCATACAGAAGCCGCTTGGTGCAGGGTAGTCTGCCTGAGGTGCAGGTGAGGGGAGTCAGCACCAGGATCCCCACAGCTGCTTCCCTACTTTAGTCCTCCAAGCCACCACCACAAACTCTTCCCAGACACCTCCAGTCCACTCTGCCCTCCCTCCGCTGGAAGCCAGGGTAGGTGGGTGTCAATGTGTTTTCGTTGTGGTCACCTTAGCAGTTCTCTATCTCCAGTGCTCTCTTAGGCTAGTAAACTCCATGGCTTTCTGCCCTTCTTACCTGGATGCTGCTCTACTCTCTGCTATGTTGCTGTAGGCAGGGACACCCAGCTTGGGGACCAGAACCCCCACTTCTCAGGTGGACTCCTGGCTCCACCTCTTTAGCTGCTGCCTCTGGTGGGGGCCCAGCCAGCCCTCTCATGTTTCTCGATTCCTACCAGTCACGTTGTAATGAAGCATCCTCTTCTGTTTTGTCCATGGTTATAGGACTTCTTTCCAGCTGGTGTTCTGTTGGTAATTCCAACTGACTTTGTCTCCAAAAAAATAACTCCAGATGCACCCTGGGAGAAGATTGGTATAGTTCCACATACTCTTCCGCCATCTTGGTCCTCCATCTTTACAGTATTTATTTTATTTTATTTTATTTTATTTTTATTTTTTTATTTTTTTAATTTTATTATTGTTTATTTTATTTTTAAAGATTTTATTTATTATTTCCAGAGAGAGGGGCTGGGAGAGAAGCAGAGAGGGAGAGAAGCATCAATGTATGGTTGCCTTTCACCTGCCTCCAGCTAAAGACCTGGCTGGAGACCTGGCTTGCAACCTGGTTATGTGCACTGACTGGAGAATCGAACCAGCGACCTTTGGGTTCACGGGCCAGCACCTTAGCCACTGTGCCACCAGTCATGGTACAGTAGTTATTTTAAAAGTCCTGTAAAGCAGATCATGATGTTAGAAGTGGTTATCTCTTGATGAGATTATGAATAATTTTTGTTGTTTCTATTTTTTTTCCCTTGTCTGTATTTTCTGATGTCTTTGCTTTTAGTACTTTGGTAATAAGAAAATATATATATACAGTTGTTTTTAACTTAAACTAAAAATCTTTGATATCCCTTAGAAGGGTGTATGGTGGTTGAGCCCACAGGTAGATCAAGTAGTTCTGGATCTGTGGTTGGCAATTTGAAAATAAGAGCTATACAGTTTACTGTAGTGGCTATTTTATTTTACCAGAAGTCTTCATGATCAATTCAAGAAAGTCTCTTAGTAGGGTTTGATGAAAAGGTCAAATGTCACTGACCTTCAGATTCATCTAAGCTTCAATCAGTATTGAAACTGTCTGTTTAAGAATATCCAGCCCTGGCTGGTGTGGCCCAGTGGATTGAGCATGGACCTGCTAAACCAAGGGGTTTGCAGTTCAATTCCCAGTCATGATACAAGCCTGGGTTGTGTGCTAGGTCCTGGATTGGGGACAGGGAGAGGCAACATTGATGTTTCTCCTCTTCTCTTTCTCCCTCCCTTCCTCTCTCTCTAAAAATCAGTAAAATAATTTAAATTCTTAAATGAAAAAATGTGAGTCTCTAAACCAGTAAAGGATTTTTATGAGTTTATTTGAGTCAAACTGAGGACATTGCCAGAAAGCAAAATCTCAAATGCTTCAGAAAATGACAGTTTTGCGGTTTCTTTAAAATATTTGGAATTAAGGAAGGAACATAAGAAAATTACAAGAAAGTGGGACAAAGCAAGGTACAATATAGTTAACTAGATTATGTACTTCTTTGAAGTTGGTTATACCTGCCAGCGGCCTGGAAAAGAGGATTACTTGTGGCATTTCAAAGGTGTGTGTTTAGCCTGGATGCACAAGCAAATAACCTTTCACTAGGGAAGTTGTATGTCTGTGGTGTGACTACCCACCAGGAACTGCCCGGTTAGGAATTTATGATTAGATCACTCTATGAAGTTACTTTGAGTTATGTTTACCATACCCCTTTTTGTCCGCAACATAGCCAATCATAGTTAGGGGGTATAATAATTTCTTACTGCTGTAGCAACAAACTACTGCAACTTTACTGCTGTAAAACAACACAAATTTATTATCTAATAGCTATCAAGGTCAGAAGTCCTAAAATCAGGTATCAAAAGAGCCATGTTCCTTCTGGAGGCTTTAGAGAAGAATCCATTGCCTTGCCTTGCTAGAAGCCAACTGCATTCCTTTCCTGTGGCCCCTTTCTCCATGTTCAAGTCCAGCAGCAACTGTATTTTATGAACTTCTGGTCTAGATTCACTTTCGTAGGTGGTAGGTTATGTACTCTCACCTCTGGACTTTCCCCACCCAGCCAATCCACCCCAGTAGAAAAGTAACAAAAGGGGAAGTTGAGGCATGGGTTCTCTGAAGGGGAGTGGATAGAACCCCAGTCCTAGCCGCAGGGCACAGGGTGCAGGAAGGGAAGGAAGTTCAGGTCTCAATGAAGGAGACTTTTATCTTGTGTACCCCACAGCAGCCATTCATGCGCCAGCATGTTAGGTTTATGCCTGGAAGAAGGGAGGAGTCACGTGGACCAGTTCAAAGCCTTTACTGAAGGATATTCAAGCAGACTGGCTGAGTCTAAGTGGAGGACAGCACAAAGGGATAGGGTAGGGGGATTTTTAAGGGCATGGGGCAGACCCTCAGGAGGGCTGAGTCACCCTGATGGTTAGCTCCAGAGTCCACGTTGTGCGTGAAACAACAATGTCCCCTGGTTAGGGATGGTTGCTGTGGGAACAGAAAATCCAGGAGATTTATGGTCCTTGCTTCTGGGAAATGCTCAAGGGGAGAGAAACCCAGTCTCAGCAGAATGCTGGCAGCTGTGTCTCAGCTGCCTCTGACAACAGAAAACTTTGTGATTGAGTACAGGGCTGGAGATGAACACTCTCTTTGTTTTAGCCCAGGTGTTGGTTCAGGTCTTACAAGACTGCAGTCCACAGTTCCCAAGAACACAGTGACCACTGACCATTGCCTGTTTTGCAAGTCTTGACACAAGTGGCAAATTTCGGGGTGGGCAACATGGGGTCTTCTGGCTCTAACACAGTGGGGACAGAAAAATTACTCTGTCTCCCAAAAGAACAGCTGGCTGCAGCTGGCTGGGGATTCTGTTTTGGAATTCACAGCCCCGTTGTTGTCTTTTTCCACTTGGATCGTACCTGAACCACCAGTGAGGTCCCACCACTTGCAGCTAATAGGAAAAAACTCTATAGAGAAAGAGTTTGGTGGAAAGAAAACTAAATCTTTTTTTAAAACTATAGATAGTTTGAAATAATGGCAGACTTTTGCCTCAAGTCTGTTTACTCAAGACACTAAATGAAAACCACCTTGCCACACTCTGCCAGCTTAGTTCAAGGTTGCGCTAGCCGCCCCGACCACTTGTTCCTCAAGACCAGGAACCCAGGAACTCCAGGCCCTGGTGGCCAGGAAAGGGGAGCACAAAGGGCTGGTGGTGCCACTGCACCCCACTTACAAAGGCATCCCCTGGAATCCCCCACATGGCTGGAAATAGCTGCATAGTGGCCCTGGTTGTCAGGGCAAGTATGCTAGTGCTGAATCAGCATCTACACTACAGCTGTAATGGAGCAGCCCTCCCCAAATTCCCCACAGCCCATAGTTTTGGGGGTGGGGGAAGGAGACAATACAGCTTTTAAGGTACTTTGCATATCTATGGCAGGCCAGTGTTAGGGTGGATGATACTGTTTAAGATATTTTGCATATCAATGACAAGGAGATAGCTGGGCCCTTCCTGAAAGAGAAAGCCAGAAAGAAAGGCAGCATAAAGAAGGGGGCCATGTTGTTTGAAAGAATGAAGAAGGTACCCTGTCCACTATGAGAAGCACTGTAGAAGGAGCATGATGGATCACAGGTGATAGCAGCCATGTGAAAAGCAGCAACTAACTATGCAGTTCATAGGGATAATTTGGCCATGCAGCCTGGGCTGGTAGAAAAGTGGACTCACTGCTGCTTTGGTCATGCCCACTTCAGCTGACTGAAGCCACCAAGGACTCTGCCTTGCAGACCTGGACTCAATCTGGACTCTTGGAACCTGGGACATATGGAGAGGATACTCTCTCATGAATTGTTCCTTTCCCAGTCTTCACTATGATCCAGTGTAACACAGGATGGGCTTTCCTGGACTTTTACATGGAAGCTGATGACAATGTACCACAGAACCTGAAGGTGAGAGTTGATAGATAAGGAATGGGGAACTATTGGGTTTGGTTAGGGCTTATAGCCTTTTGGGGAACAAGGGAAATGGTGGGTTTTGTGGGAGAACAGAGCTCTGAGCAGGAGTGTTCCCAGCCTACCCAAGGTTGGAATATTATAAATAAAGATCTGTTTTTTCTCAATACTACCTGTTGGGTCATACACCAAGACACCACGTGATCCCCCTTTGCTCAGTAATATAGCTTCCACTCCTGCACCATCGTTGGCACTGCCCGACCCCTCCCCCATTTCTGGGGGAAGGGTAGGTAGGAGGGTTCCCCCAGTTACAGGATGACTCAACTGAATTAGCTGATTTGGTTTTACAGATTTTAACTGAAGTGAGCCAGTTTATCAGCCCCTCAGCCTGTTCTGGTGGGAGAGGTCCATTGGGGATGGAAAGCCCATGAGGAAAAACCTCATTGTTCCTTTGCTTTGGTTTGGGAATTACCATTAAACAATCAAACATAATGGAGAAACAAAGTGAATTACTTCCAAAGATGTTTCTTGTTTTTTCCTACTTTTCTAGAGTCGGTTATAATTCCCTCTACTATAAACCAGGCTGTTAGTCTACCAGGTAAAAGTAACACTATTTCCAGACTCAGTGCCCAGGGATTGCAGAAGTTTAGCAGACTATAGCAGAAGTATGCAGACATCCCACAGCCCCACCTCCTCCTGCTGGGAGAAAATGCTATTTCAGAAGAGGATATTTGCACTGGGCTAAAAGGCTATTGGAATATTTACAAAGTATCCTTAAAACCCTCTGAGGATTGAAGGGGGAGGAGGAGGCAAAGAAAGGGAGCAGTTTAGTCCAGGAACTAGTATGGAAGAACCAAGGACATGGACAATGTTATATCCAGACGAGAGCGAGACACCAAACGCTGGAGACTTTCGGGGATTCAAAGATGTTATTTATTGGCCAAACAACAGACCTGCGCAGGGGCGACCTCGATCTCATGAGGTGCGCCCTGTCGCTTACAGCTAGGGCTTTTTATAGCGGAACAAGCGAGCCCGGGCACAGAAGATAAGATGGTAATTAGTGATTGA
>PVIW01010544.1:0-43387 GCA_004026585.1 Noctilio leporinus
ATTCTTCATTTCCTGCTGGCACTTATTGATAGTTTCCATGTCCTTTTTCATGCTGTTGTAGTTCTCAGTAAGTTCCTTGTAACTTCCCTGGAGTTCTTTGTAATTTCCCTGGAGTTCTTTGTAATTCCCCTGGAGTTCTTTGTAATTTCCCTGGAGTTCTTTGTAATTTCCCTGGAGTTGTTTGTAGTTCTCCTGGAGTCGTTTACAGTTTTCTTTGATGTGGCTGAGCTCTCTGAGCTTCTCTATCATCATTCTTTTGAATTCCTGATCTGATATTCCAGGTGCCTCTGTTTCATTTTGTGTTCTTTCTGGGGATTCTTCCTTTCCTTTTGGTGATGGACTGATTCTTTTTTTCCTCATTTTGGGTGTCTGTTCTTGCTTGCTCTTTTTTTATTTATTTTTGTACTTTCCTTGGGTTAACTGCTTTGCTTCCTTGCCTTAGTTGAGCACCCTTCTGTGATAGGATATTTGTAGAGTTCAATGTTGCCATCTCCCAGATTTTCTCCACTTGCTGTTCTTGGTGTGTCCTTTATTTGGGCTATCTGGTTGTATTCTGGGCCTCTGGGCTTTTAGCAGAATCAAAAACAAAAACAAAAAACAAAAAACAAAAACATACACAAAAAAAACAAAAACAAAATACCAAACCAAACCAACCAACCAACCAAACAAAAACTAAACAAAACAAAAAAATTGCAAAAGGAAAAAAGAAATAAAATGATAATAATAATAAGAAGAAAGGGTTTAGATGGCTGTTCCTCCTTAATAATCCCTGACTGGTCCAGATGGAGCCTGGACCTGAGGGCTTTTAGCAGAGGAAAAGAAAGAAAAAAAGAAAAAAAAAAAAAGAAAAGAAAAGAAAAAAAGGGAGAAAGTCCCAAGAGAAAGAGAAATCAACATTAATAAAGAAAAGGTTTAGGTTTCTGTTCACCCTTTATGGTCTCTGTTGGTCCCGGTGGAGCTAGGAGAAAAAAACTCTTGAGGCTGCTTGGGACTTAGAAGAAGTAGCTGAAATACTGACAGTTTTATTTAATAAACAGAAGTTCAATTGTTTTAAATGGATGATCTTAAATGTTTTCTCCAAAGTGAATTCTACTTTTCTCTCAAAAAATCATTTTTAAATTTAATGTATCATTATTTATCTCCAAATACAAAAAGGTTCCAGTCTTTTACTGCAAAATATTTGATATAACATTCTTTCCTTTGAAAGATAGCTCTCCCTCAACCACATACTCCCTCTTTCCTTAAATATGTAGGTGTTCACAAGTGATTGGAATCTACTCTCAGAATTCTGTTATGAACATCAGGACAGGTTTGTAATCAAATAACCATAATATAATATGATGTATTTTAATGTGAAATTATTATAATGTGACTATAATATATAAAAAACATAAGGATCATAGGAAAAGGATGACTAGTTCTGCCTGTGAGAGGCCAGAAAGTAACACAGATGAGATAGATATAGACCTTTAATGATGATAAAGAAAGTAAACATGGTTTTCCATCTTTAGAAAACAAAAGTAGGCACTGTGAGGAAAATAATTTAGTATGGGTCAAACTTCTGGAAACATACTTATTGAATTTACTAAATGTCCACTTTGTTATTAAAATACAATATTTGAGCTGAAGTTGTATTGCCTTTTAATAAATTATTGTGCCCTAATCAACATCAATTCAATTTTAAAAATATCAAAATATTTACTATTTCACATGAAATGAAAGCACTGGATAAAATAAAGGAATCGACAATGGAAGAATCACAAAGCAAACTTTCCCTGTCACTGCTCAGAGAGTCATGTGCAATAGTTTCCAGTTCAGTTTAACCGTGATTGACTTTATGGCCATTTAAATATATGAACAATACATTTATTCACATGAGTTAATGTGATTGCTGCTTCGGAACTAATAAAGGACGGTTTCAGTGCTTTCAGAAATGAATTCTGTCTCCATTATCTTTGCATTATGATCACATTAATCATGCAATTAGAAAAGAAAAATGCTTTCTAACACATAGTTGAACTGTATTAATTGTACTTATAAGATAAAGCATTTTGATGTTTATATTTAATTCTAATTAATTTTCATAATAAAACACAGCAGGTAAAAGAAGTCTTAACTTCATCCTAACCGTATTTTTAATTTATTATCAGCTACAAATTCTAAAGATTAATCACAATTCCATTTGTAGAAAATGAATGTCATATAAAATCTTGTTTTAATTTCTAGAAAGAATTGGAACAGGTAGAAAATGACACTATATTACCTAATAAGAATATGAAATTTTATCTGTATCTTGAAAAATATCTGGTGTCAGAAAGACGAGGCATAACAATTTAGCATTCTTAGACATAACTTTTTAGCATTAAAAATGGCTATTATCTCTCTGAAAAAGCAGTGAGTTACAAAGAGATGGAATAGGTAAAGGGTGGTATATGTAGTTTGGTGGAAATGCATCATTGCATTGCATAAAATTTACAGTTGTGAAAGTATATAATATATGATCTTGCAGACAGACTTCCTAAATTAAAAAATCCAAGCTAGTAATTCCTCTCCTCACCTCTCAGCTATCATTTCCATACCTATATAAATGGGAAGATGTAAGCTACTGGATAGAGATTGATCTCTAAAGCTCTTTTCTTTCTTATTCATTCCAAAGATACCTTTTGCAAATCTTCTATATGTCAGGTATTGTGCTGAGCCAGAAAAGCAGATGAATAAAGAAATAGCTTTTTTATGTAAGCTTTTATGATCCAGCAAGAGGAGACAGACCTCATTAAACCTAAGACTGTACTGATGAAAAGGAGGGAACCAATTTAAGGCCTATTTTTAAAGATGAATAGAGAAATCTTGATTAGAGACTTGAGAAATGCCTTTTTTTTTTCTTCCTGCATTGGCTTATATCAAGCTGGAAGTCTTCTGTTTCAACATTCTCGATGAATGCTGTATGCTGTTCTGCTCTCCTGTCCCAAATTTTCATCACAATTTCTTCAAATGAGAAAGCTGAAACAACCATATATGAAGGTTTCTCCTTCTTCCTTCTCTAATCTCATTTGAACCCATCTCTATTTATTCCCTATTCCTATTCAGAAAGCTTGACTACTCTTTTTATATTTTTTGAAATATTTATTGGCCTTTTTTTCCTATGTAAATGTTTTATCAATAATAAAACATTTGGAAAACAGGTGGGATTGACTTTGGGGGGAATGGGTGGGTGGGGAGGGGGACAGAGGGGACCAAAAAGGGGATGGATGTAATACAACAACAGTAAAAAATTTTTAAAAAGAATAAAACATTTGTAGAAAAGAAGATTGGTCTAACTTACAAAAAATATATTTTACCATTCAATGGCTAGCTTATACCACTTCAATATAATCTCTACATTTTACTTTTCTCACACTTTCATTCCATTTTAAAAATTTATAATGCTTTTTAAATGCTCACTTTGGGGGCAGATTAGTTTTTGGAAAAAAAGAAAATATTGTATATATATTTTTTAAAAAGTTAAGAACAAAGAGTGAGCATTCAAAACATAAATTGCTAAAGAAATTGGGGCTAGAGAACAAATTCTACAACTCATGTACTAAAGGTTATGAAATGAAGAAAAAATTTTAAGTTTTATTATAAAGTAACTCAATTCTTATTTATTATGTCACTTTAACTGTGTTTTATAATTTGATCTCCACATTTTAGAACTGTGTAATGTAAGACCCACATCTATTCCATCTGTGGTACGGATACAATGCCTAAGAAGAAGGGTTTTGTACTTTGCTGCCAAGAAACCCCATACATTAGCAAAACCTGCAATTTCTCATCTTCCAAGTCTAAAGATGCTAGCTGAGATGGTGGATAAGACAGGAGTTGCCCACAGAAGTTCTGATGTGCTCTACTCTGAAGTGTGAAGCCCAATTATCATTTCACTGTAGAATGAGAATATAATGGAAAACAAACAAAATATAGGCAAGTTGCTGGAATGCAAGCATAAATATCTGTGCCTTGGTCTTCTTTCACAATTTACAGAGTTATATTGAAAATACACCTCCCACTTTTTTGCATGAAACTGCTCTGCTTGGGGAAGGGGGCATCAGACTAAGGAGCAAAGCAATACAGAAAAAGACCAAGTGATATGTCAAGTACTATGTCCAATGGGGTTTATAAAGTAATAAAAATCAAGATAAAAGATAATAGGGTAAACAAAACTTGGAAAATCTTGGATAAATCCATTGAAATAGTGGACTGGGAGCATGTGAGATTTTAGAGAAGTAAGTACTGATTGATTGACAGCTTGGTTAACACTCCTATCACTTATTTCACTCCTAGGGCTTCTGTTGGTTTCTACTAGCTGTGATCAACAATAGAGAGCAGTTACCAGTGTTCTCAACTTGAAATTTTATTAATACTTAGACTCTTTCTGTTCTTAACATAATGTGCAGCCCACTCCACAACTCAGAAGCACTTAAACAAATTATCTATAGCAACAACAGGCAATTGCAAGGACTATAAACATCTTGTTTTACCTCGATAAAGGCAGGATTTTTAAATTCATTCTTTATATAATAGTAAATACTTTTGGGGCACTAAGGAAACAAAATCTTAGTGAAGATTAGTTTCTGCAAAGACCAGTATAACCTAATAGTTTTGATTATTGGTGTTGGACCAAAACATATGCCATAGCACATGGAGACACTAACTGAATCATTCAGGTCTCTGGCAGGAAATAGACAGGAAAATCTGTTTGTAAGAGGTGAATAAGAAAAAAATATTTAGACTAAGGTGTGACCAGGTGTGAGAACAAAAATGGGATGCTGCAATTCTCCAGGGATAGGGAGAGCCAAATGTCTTACAACCACAAGCCTAAAAGGGAAAGGAATGGTATTGAGACCTTGAAGTCTTGCCTCTATGGACCAGGCCACATGATAGGAACTGTATCCTTTATTAAAGGGATGAAGCCACCCTGTGAAGACCTGTCAAAGTGAACTGAGGATTAAATATCCCAACCTCACTCTTCTCCTTTCTCATCTCTTTGTGGTGCCTCCACTGTGAAACTCAAGAAAGTCAAAGCGCAAGGGAGCTACATGTTTTAGCTTTACAGGTTCTGCAGAGGGATCAGGGAGTGTGATGTGGGGTTCTGAAGGATAAACCACATATTTGGCACAGGAAATTTTTTCATCAGTTGCTAATGCAGCATAGAAAATCCTTCCAGGCAAAATTAATTCATTTTTCATTGAATTATTTTTAATAGTTTAAGTTTTAATTGCTAACACTATAGAGCTAGCTACCTTCCCTATCCCAAATAAGTTTAATACAATAAAAATGTTTTTATTTTCATACAAAAATTATAAGATGAATGACATAGGATTATAAAGTTGAAAATGTTGGCTTTGATTCCAGTAATGCAGTTTTCTCCATTCCTTATTTTATTATTTCTTTTGATTTTACTTTTCATTTACAGTTTACATTCAACATTATTTTGTATTATTTTTAGGTGTAAAAAATAAAAGTTAGACAATCATTATTCTACAAAGTTGTCCTTCTGATATTTCTAGTACCCACTTGGCACCTTTCCTTGTTTTAACAAAGGCTTACAGCTTTCATGATGATCCCTCCTCATCATACTGACCTCTACAGCTATTAAAACATGATATCTAATGTTTTTCTCTCAAAACTAGCTATAGGCAAATAACGATGACAATTTAAGCTTATAAATCTTTGTTAACTCCATTGAAAGTTATCAAACCCTAATACCTTTGCCCTACATGTCAGAAAGCCTAGTATGAAAGAAAATTTTGATATCTGGAAAAGTAAGAAAAAAGGAAACAATCACACAAATGCCCAGTAAGCCAAGATCATTGTGGTAGTCATAGTGCCATTTATTAGATGTCTGTATTTCTCCTTAGCATATGGTATCATTATGCTTCCCTTCCCATTGTGGTTAGGTATGGCCATGTTACTTGTTTTGCCCAATTATATGCATCACTTCTGGTGAGAAACTTTAAAGTCTAATGCATGATTCATATTAATATCTCCTTTTTCCTGTCATGGGACCAAGCAATGTTCCAGATTTTGACTTCTCTGACATTCAGGATCCTAAACTGAGTATAACTTGATGGATATATGCCATCAGCAAGCAATAAATCTCAGCTCTTTGCAGACTCTGCAATTTGGTATTATTTGATACCATAGCAAAACAGAGCCCATACTGATATAATCCTCACGGGATTAATTTACACCATTAATATCTGATTTATACGCAATGACACTTCATTTTCTTCAAATTCCTGATTTTTATCACTTTGTTTTTAAAGAGAAATATATTAAATGGCATTTACATTTTGTGAATTGCTGCATTTGGGATATAGAGGGCTCAAGAAATTTCTGGCATATTAACTATGCATAACTAAATGATTTTTATATTCCATAAGTCAAAAATTTAAAAAAGGCATGAATAATGTGATTATACAAATTAATAGGTGCACTTTTAATGAACACACAAGGACATTTCTAAAACTTGTTCTAGAAAATTGTCTAATAGCTCCTTATAGAAATTTAGAAATATTCCTACTCTGGAAAAGCAACTTCCCAAATTATGAGGCTGGAGCATTATCTCTGATGTTTCTATTCTACTGGTCACATGAGTTTGTCCTTTTTTTTTTTTTTTTTTTTTTTTTTTTTTTTTTTTTTTTTTTTTTTTTTTTTTTTTTTTTTTTACTTTTTTAGAGCATATTAAGTTGAAGTTATACCTTTTAGAAATACCATAGGAGGAAAACAAGAAAATAAAACTCTATAAAAACAAAAGTAATTTACCTTTGGGTGTAATAACTAAAGTACACAAATATCTCTGAGAATGCTTTTCTGTTTCAGCCATGATCCTTTATGAAGTGGAGGAAAAAAGAATTACGATTACATTAAGAGTTAATCAGCTGAAACACACTGTATGTATATGCCTCAATGATTAACAAGAATGTTTTATTTTTCTATCAGTTATGCAAATGAGAACAAGGTATTTTGAGGTTTTCCCAGTACACATATTAATTCATTCAAACAATTCAATTCAAAACTATTTGAATGAAAATTGCCTAGAGGTATGTCACAAAAAGTCTGAATATAAGCACATGTTATAAACTCATTGCCCTTTTTCTGCTATATTAGCCCATCCTTCTCTTCAGAAATTTACTAATTTTCCATTAAATAAAGAAACTTACAGAGAAGTGTGTTATCTATCACTTCACCAATTTTTTAAGACTTTTTGCCATAGTTCACATTAGCTGCTCTCAAACTTTAGTGAACACCAAATTTACCTTGGGCACTTATTGAAAATGTAGATTCTTCTGTGACTTCAGAGAGTTTAGTTTGGTGGTTAAAGGTTCAATTTTGGTGGTTAGAGGTTCAATTTCTCAGGTGAGTTCTGATGACAGTGGCTTAGTCATAGCCATTGAGCAACACTGCCTGAGGCAGGGACCTTACAGTGTTAGTGGATATGGGTTTTCCCCATTTTCCTTATGCAATTATAGTTACCATATTTTTCCTAAGCATCCTCTTCTTTAACAGCAAAAGAGAAAAGAACTGATTATTCTATCGATTTGTTTCCTTTAATAAAGAGTAAATTATTCATTTTTTATTAACCAAGTAAATCATTTATTACTCAAGTTACTCATTAATTGTGATGTATTACAAGCAAGTAATTCTCTAGAAAGTACCTGTGGTTGCAAAATTAGGCTGTTATAACTTAACCATGTTCAAGACTACTGTTTCTGACTTCCTTCAACTCTGACATCCACCTTCATCCACCATTTCCTATTGAGAATACCTTTCAAATTGTTCATTGATTAGATCTTTTTCTTATCCTTTTATTGTTTTATGAAAGCTTTTTTGCCACTTGCAATGCCTTTGAACATGTATTTCATTCTATTTGAATTTTGCAAATTCTATAGGCTTTCTCCTTTACTCTTTTCCTTGGTATATCTGAGATATTTACTGAACATAACAAAAAATATTGTTCAATTTTACAGATTATAAAAATAAATGTAACCTACTGATTGCCATTTGGTCATCTTATTTCAAGTGAGAAATACATTGAAGAATAATTAGAAATTAGCAAAAAATTAATAAATGAATGACCATCTCAAGCTCCTACCATTAACATATTATCAGTGTTAAAATTCTGGTTCACATACTTTTAGAATTTTTAAAGGTAAGTGTATCTACAATTTAAAAAATGATTAGTGTTAAGCCCTAGCTGGTGGCTCAGTGAATAGGCACCAGCCTGCAAACCCAAAGGTCGCTGGTTCAATTCCCAGCCAGGGCACATAACCAGGTTGGAAGCCAGGTCTCCAGCCAGATCTGTAGCTGGAGGCAGGTGAAAGGCATGCATATATTGATGTTTCTCTCTCTGCCTCCTTCCCTTCTCCTGTCTCTAAAAATAATAAAATCTTTTTAAAAAATTAGTGTTCTACATCTGTTTTATAGTCTGCTTTTCCCCTCATTTACCTGTTTCTTTCCTCAGAATTTACCACCTATTCTGTGTTATGCTCCCTGTTTTATTGTGACTTTCTCCAGATTTATTGCAATGTATTTGACATATGATATAGAAATTTAAGATGTAAATAATGATAATTATATATATATATATATATATATATATATATATATATATATATATTACAAATGTTTATTACAGCAATGTTAGTTCACACATTCTTCAATTCTTATAATTTTATTTTTGGTGTTGTTATGATAGGAATACAGAAAATTTACTCTCATAGCCAACTTCCAAGTATATAATACAGTATGGTTAGCTACAGTCACAATGCTATACATTAGATCCCTGGAACTTATTCATTTTATAACTAAACATTTGTACCCTTTTATCAACATCTCCCCATACCCCACAGCCACTCTATCCTTCACCAATTTACTCTGTGAGTTTGGTACTTTTTTAAGATTCCACAGATAGGTAAGATCATAAAGTATTTGTTCTTCTCTGTCTGACTTTTTTTCACTTAGTATAATGTTCTCAAAGTCTACCCATGTTGTGCAAATGACAATTTCTTTTTTGTGACTAAATAATATACTGTTATATATATATATATATATATATATATATATATATATATATATACACACACACACACACACAAACATGTGTGTGTGTGTGTGTGCACGCACATGGGTATGTACAGTATAGTCACACTTTCTCCATCCATCATAGGTTATTTCCATGTCTTGGCAATTGTAAATAATGCTGCAATGAGCATGGCAATGTTGAACTCTCTTCCAGATAGTAATTTCATTTCCTTTGGATACATGCCGAGAAGTAGAATTGCCGGATCATATAATAGTTCTATTTTAAGTTTTAGGGAACCCTCCATACTATTTTCCATAATGACAGTACTAATTTACATTTTCACCAACCGTGCACCAAGAGTTCCCTTTTCTCCATATACTTCATATACTCAGAAGCTCCCTACTTTTGTTTTGTTTGTTTGTTTTTAAAAATTTTATTTCATTATTTTTAGAAAGAGGGTAAGAGAGACAAGCAGAGAGGGAGAGAGACATAAATGTATGGTTGCTTTTCACCTGCCTCCAGCCACAGACCTGACTGGAGACCTGGTTTGCAACCTTGTTATGTGTCCTGGCTGGGGAATCAAACCTGCGACCTTTGGGTTTGCAGGCCGGCACCTTATCCACCATGCTACCAGCCAGGGCTGCTCCCTACTTTTGAAGATAAATAATGAAATGTCCCAATTACATAAATTCACATTCCTTCCTTTTTATGCATAAACTCTCCTTCAAAGGCCATCAAGAGATTATGTTCACTCTAATGAGTACCTATTTATATATTTATATTCTTAAGCACTGTCAGTGCTTATGTACAGTCTTGTGTCAGTAATACATATTCTAATAATAATTCATGATCTTTCCTTAGTTGAGATCATAATGCTATGGTTATGAATGAATATAAATCTTTTGGTAGAGAATTTGCTTCCTTTAGTGGGACTTCATTACATTGAATATACTTGATCTTAAAATTGCTAGCCTAAACAATGTTTTGTTTGTTTTACAGATTGAGAATTTCTAAAGATACATGCATGTAGTGATAAGCTTTAAATGATGTAAAGATAACATCATTATAATACTACATAGACTACAGTATGTATATAAGTAGAAGAGAAATAAATGTTATGCTAATAAGTTAAATACACACATGGATGTGCATACAAGAGAGAAGGGACAAAATGGTAAAATATAAAAAAGAAGGCATGCTCTCGTATCAATTGGCCTGCTCTTTTACTGGGTGTCTTATCACTGAACTTTAAGGATCTGGCCGGGTAAGTGCACTAGAGTGGAAATGATAACAGCTTACATTTCTTTAGTTCTAACCAAGTACCAGCCACAGTACTGAGAGCTTTATGGGTGTTGTCATTTAAGCCTCCCAAAAAGCTGCCATTACCTCATTTGAGTTAAGTAATTGGGCCAACGACCTCACTGAGCTGGTAAGTGATGGTGCTGGAAGCCAGGGAGCAGAACATGTGCCCTTAACAATCCCACCATGATAATGTTAGCAATAATCACACATTTTCTTAAAATGCTGCTTTTTAGCCTTTACTTTCAGAACCTATTATTTGTTCTTCATTCACATTAGTTCTTCAATCATTCAACTATGGGCCCCTTGTTCAAAGGGATGATAAAGTCTCTATTCTGCAAAATGATTAATTACTTCTACCTTAATATTTTGGTATTCCTCCCCATGTCCTCTAGGTATAGAAATTCATGAACTTCATCCTGCCTGTCTGAGGCTGCAATTAAAACTACAGGTCTAGTTCATCCTCCACAGATCCAGCATAATCTGGCATAATTTAGGGTTGCCTCTGCTAGAAAAAGAATAAACTGGAGAGAGAAGCATGAACAGAGCATGAACAGAGCAGTAGGCTAGTGAAGGAGACAAAACTATGTCATCATCTGTGGTGTTCTATAAACATGTAAAATAGTTACACATATTTTATCACTCCTTTTGCTTCATCTCAATAAAATGTGTAGTGTCCCTCTGCCATTATGTCTAAAAATATGACACAGTGCAGAAGTACCATATTCAGAGCTGTGGAAAAAAAGATATTATATATTTTGGAAGCAAATCTTAAATATAAAGTTAAGGATGTGAAGGGGAAAAAATGGACTTTATTCTGCCTAGTGACAAAATTATCTCTTGGTGGCAACATTTTAAAGATGACATCCTGTGTCTAATAATATCTTTGTTATTAACTTTTAACCCAGAAGGGAAAATACCACGATTAAGGGTTATGATTTATTCGTTCACATTACTAAGGGCATTTGCATTCAACAAAGGAGACTTTCTACCTGATTAATTCCCCTGATTTGTGCAAAGTGTTACATAGTATATGAGAAGACACATCCAAATTTTAGTATTTTTCAATAAGACAGTGAGATATTTTATTAAACATAAAATATATAATGGTGATAAAGTTTTTCTTCCATCCAAGATTCTTGGGAAATCTTTAATTTTCATTTTACCTTGAATAACTTCATTATAACTATTATTGCTACCACCAGGTTATAGAATAAAATACATGTTTCCAAGCTACTCTAAAAAACCATCACTGCCAAAGTTGTAATGACAGAACCTGAATCCTTTCCATAGTTCATTTTGCATTGCACATGTTTCTCAAGTAGGTCATCACACATGTCCAAATATTTATATTGTAGGACTTAACTTGTAGAATTTATATTGTAGAATTTCAAATACTGGAACACTTGACCATTTTAAGCTAGGATGCAGAGAAGCCTGATATTAAGAGTGGGGGTTTTGAACAAAGTCCAAATCCCTAACACTTACTAGAGCTGTATGTCCTTAGGCAACTGTTTAATTTTGGAATCACCTAGTTGGACAAATCTTAGTTTTCCCTTTTTTCTCATCACTTCAATCAATTTACTGCATTACTAATTCTATTTCCTAAACTTCTCTTGACTCCATGCACGTGTTTCCACCTTTTTTTTTTTTTTTTTTTCTGTCATTCATGGGCTCCAGGCACTGTTATCTCTCTCCTTCATCCCTGCAGAAATCTCCTAATTGGCATTCCTTCATCTCGTTGGCCTGTTTTCAGGTCCATTCCCTAAAGAGCAGCTGGAGTCATCTTTTTACAGTACAAACCTGATTATAGTTCATTCCTAATTAAAACAAGCAAACAAACAACAAATAATCAAATTTGCATTCTGTGCTCTCATCTCTTTAGGCTAATATCTAAAATTAATAGGTGCCCAGCAGGAAAGCCTTGTATGATTCACAGTCTCTTTTCTATGCAACCTCTTTCTCTCTGCACTGCAATCACGCTAGCTGCCTTTTATTTTTTCTAAAAGGCACCAGATTCCTTACCCATCTCAGGACCTTTGCGAATGTTTCTCTCTCTGACTTGAGAATTCTGTTCTTGCACATATCTACTTGGGGCCAACCTCCCCTTGGCTGTCTAATTCTTATTTTTCAGAATTTAGAAACTTTCCCTGACACCCCAGATCAGGTTTGTCTGTTTTAACATCTCATGTACTTCAGTATTCCTCTGTAGCACTTTTCATAAGCAACCAACTGATTTGGTCTCCAGTTAGTTGCTTAGGATTTTTCCAGTGAGTCGATATAAATTCTACCTCCCACCAGAACGTAAATTCAATAGAATTAAAGATATTAAAGTAAAATAAGTAAAATCCTTTATTTCTAATTGAAATGTAATGAATGATACAGAGTACACAGACCCTGACCTCAGGAAACCCAGAGGCTCTAAGGAGCTTTCAATCATAATAAGTAAACTTATTATAATAAAACAAAATTTTCTGAAATTACAATTAGTAGAAAATGTGAGTCCCATGGGATGTTTGTTATTGTATGAAAAATGGGTTGCAAAGAGAAATATACATTTGAAATTCTGTATATTATATAGTCTTAAAGATTCACAGCAAACATGAGAACTGAAAAGGTTCTCACTATTCCTGAAGAAAGGAAAGTCCAGGCAAAATATAAGCTTGTGGAAAGGGCCAGAGTTGAGACAAAATGGAATAGGGTAAGGGGAATAGTATGAGTTCAAAAATAAAAGAAGGGGCGTAAGACAATCATAGGCCTTTCATGACTTGCTTAAGACATCAACTTATGAATTTTATTGGGCAAAACTTGGGAAACCAAAATATAGAACAAATATATAAAATTGTTTTGAGTTTTAGATTTGCATTTAAGGTCAAAGACTATTATAAAAATACACATAATAATTTGATGAGGATCATAACTGGAATAAAAACTCAAAAGACCTTGTATAATGTGGAACAAAAATTCAAAAGACAACATATAAAGTACCATAAACTTTTGTAAATAGTTGCTGACAAGTACCTTTATTTACTGAACATTTTCTCAGGATCTTCTATGTTCCAAATACTATGTAGTCATTAGAGATGAGAGTGAATTTTTTTTTAATTCTTGCTCTCCAGGAATTAAATTTATTTGGAAGTGTATTCATATAAAGAAATAAAGTATGGTGAATTAATACAATTTCATCATTTAGTACTCTGTACTGTATAGCAGGTATGCAATGAATATTTTTTGGATGTGTGAAATGAATGAATGTTGGTAAGGTAGTATCAGTGTGCTATTAAAATATAGAAGAGAAATATAATGTAATTATTTGGTCTATGTGTTCTGCTTGGTAATAAATTTTGAATGCAGTCTCTTAAATTTTAAATTAAATGAAACATTTAGATTCATTTGGAATTTCAAGACAAATAAATTTCATGTTTGTATATTTTTAAAAGTTTCAAATCATTGCAGATTACAGGGAAATTTTGAATTCTTTTTAAAAAGGAGTAACATGATCCAGTTCATGATGGTTAAAATCTTTAAAGATTTCTTGCTAACACTAGACTATATTCATCCAAATGTTCATTGATCCCTTTATTTCACTAATGCACCTGTTGCTCAAATATTTGAACTCTACTTCAACTATCCTCAGAGCCCATTCACATTATTATTTATTTGTAAGATTTTATTTATTTTTAGAGAGAGGAGAAGGAAGGGAGAAAGAGAAGTTGACAAACATCAAGTGAAAGAGAAACATAGATTGGTTGCCTCCAACATGCCCCTAACTGAGGACCTGGCCTACAACACAGGCACGTGCCCTGACTGGGAATCAATTTGCAGGATGCCCAACACAGTGAGCCACACCAGTCAGGGCCCATGGCACATTATTTAAATTGCTTCCTAATTCCAGGCTAAGTGCCAGTGACATTAAAGTTACTTTTCTGATTAATGCCTTCAAATGGCACTTCTAAACCATGTAGATACTGAACATTGAACAAGCCTTTAATTTTGCTACAGCTGTCTTGCAGTCTGTTTGCATTCATGGCCAAGGTAATGAAATTAGAGATCTGAAAACAGCATGAACCAAGGTCTTGGAAATTGGCTCATAGGGAACATGTCAAAGTTAGTCTTGAGCAATAAGACAGTCACTAGAAACAGAGAACAACCTCATAAATAAGGTTACTTAGAAGAGCACAAGTGGTTGGATGCACAAATTCCTGTTATCACATTACTTTCATTATTTCAGTTTATTAACTTTCAGAATCTCATACTTACAAATAATAAACTCAACATATAAAAGCACTGACCCAAATTTCCTTTCTTTATGCTTGTCAGCTTCCTTTTATGATACTTTGCTGTATATTTGTTTCAATTCTTGCACTTAGTTCTAATCAGTGTTTATTACCCCTCTCTGGAAAAAGTGCACACATATACCACCTTCAAACAGCACACTAAAGGAAACGTAAGAGATATTTTCTCTACAGAACAATGTATTTGAAAGATCAAGGAGCAGGCAAGAGATGAGGAAGTCTATAACAAAAGTAAGTATTCTAATGAATTTTGGTATATGTATACCTGTGATTTCCATAGATTTTGGATCATGAAACATCAAGAAAAAGACATTTGAATGAAATAAAATGCAAGTGTGGAAATCAAAATGGCAAAAAGAATCAATTCAAAGCAGTAAATTATCACAGCTAATTCATTTAAATTGGTTTTCCCATTTGAAAGAAATAATAGAAAATGAATTTCCCTCAAAAAGAAAGTATCACAAATATTTCTGAAACTTATTCTCCCTTTGGGACAATTTTAATACAGATGAAAGAGCTTTAGATGAGTGAGTTAATGAAAAAACACCTCTTAAACATCTGCTAGAACAAAACATGAAACATTTCAATACCTATTATCTTCCTTAGCTGAATTTTAGAAAGCAACTAACAGTGTTAAGAACAAGCACCAAGAATTTCCCCAAATTATTTTGTTCTTATCCTTGATATTTCTAGTATACTTTAAGACCCCTTCACTAACTTTCTTTATTGCTTTTCCATTTCCTGAAGTTTAAAATTATATTTCCTTTCTGTTTGGTATATAGGCAATCATCATGCTTGCCGCATGGAGAGAATATGAGTTAGAGGAGAGTCGTGGTGAAAGGCATTGATTTAGTAACGAAAGACATTAACATTTGAAGTGGTTCTGAGTTCGTAATTTTTTTCAAAATGTAAGTATTGCATGCCTGCTGATGTATATTGTAGTATTAAACTGGTTTTATTTTTGTCCCACCATATAAATACTATTGGTAGAAGTGAATGTATTTTTAATATAAATCCAATATATTTTGTAACAAAAACTTGATTTACAAGGTAATGTAAATGTTAGCATGACCTCCTACCTAAATATCTGTGTTATGACAATAAGCACAAATGCACCTTTCCCCTAGTATACTTATAGGAAAGTTATAGTCATTTCATAAGCAACCACAATGCTTTTTTTTTTTTTTTTTTTTATTAACTAACAAGCAACCAAGACAGATAATCAAAACCAATACATAATACAGGAGTCAATTAAAGTCAAGAACCAAGGAGGAAAAATTATAGGAGTAAATGCCAAAGTGGGCTTACATTTAAAAAATAGCTCATAAACAATATTCACAGCTAACTTATTTCTAGCTTACATTCCAAACATCCAAACATTAAAAAAAAAAAAAAGATAAAAAGCAAGAATATCACATTTAAAGAGTTTTAAGATGGGATCATACCAAGAGTGTCAGGTCTGATCCTGTCAAGTATGAGACCACCAAATGATGACATCAGGGTGGCTGGGCCCTGGTCTGGGGGTGAAGAAGAACTTGCAGAAATCCTTTAAGGAGTTTTGCATGCTTTATTGCAGTGTCAGGGTTAATGACCACAGAAAATACAGGCATTTCCACACCCACTCTCCTGCTCTGGCAGTGGGTAAGCTCTGGAGAATGCTGGTGTTTCCACGTGTGGTTTTTCCACTCTCCCAAAACAGCAGTACACATGCAGCTTACAGCACAGACACTTATATATACACATTGGGGCAAAGGAGGCTCTATGCCAAAGGGTTACATAGCGGGTAACATCAGGCTGCTCAAAGTTGCTAAGTCATTTACCTCCACAGCCCAGTGTTCCAGAGGCTCTGAGGATAAGGTAAACTCCAAGGCTCACTTCTAGGTGACCCCATCTAAAGGCCCAGCCATATATAGACAGCAGACTTCCCTCCCCTAATAAAAAGTAACAGTTATTGTATAAATTCTTATTCTCATAACACTCTGAGAGAATAGGCCATATTACTCTCTTGATTAAAACCCACCAATGTCATTCTACTGTCCATAGGGACAGATATAAACTACTAATATAAAATAGTAATAACTTCTTGAGATAGTCTTTACCTACTGCTGATATCATATATCCCACCTCCCCTGCCTGGTATACTTTAGCAGTCTGATCATTTATAGTTCCCTATCCACACCATGCAATCCATTTTCAGTGAGCTATTCTCTCTGCTCATGATGGCTCCTGTATCTAGAAGACCCTGTAGCTTTATCTGCCAGATGAACAGATTCATTTTTAAAAGCTCAACTCAGCATATTAGTACTTCTACATTCCATATTCCCCATTTGTTCTCTTCACTTTCATTTTTATCATCAGACTTTTAGTTTCTCGAACAATAACTAGCATTTGTTATAATGGCCAATGATTGTTGAGCGTTCATTTTATGGTAGGTACTATGTTATGTGACTTACAAGCATTATGCTATTCAATCATCACATTCACATTATTAGGATAAATACCAGTACTAGGGCCATTGTACAGATGAGCAAACTAAAATAACTTATTGAATTCATATTGTAGTTTAGGGCTTTGACCAAGAGTCAACACAAATGTGATTATATAGAGGCTGGCACAATTCCTCAGCCTATTCATTTGCTTATACCTCTAACCCAAGAGTTAACTTCTGTACTGGGTTGCTTCACTTTCAGCCTCACCAGAATTTTCTGGGTGTCTCTGTTCTCTACATGTTTTCTACCTCAAAGACATGGTAGTACATTTTTTCCAAATGCACAAAGAAATTTATGAGGAAGAGGAATGAATACAAATTTGGAAAGAACACCCAAAGACAAATTTGGGCTTTCTAAAGTCTCCTGTAATGTCAGAAGTTTGCTCCATTCTGACTGCTCACTTTCCAGAGTACAGATAAGTGACTGTTTTTGAAGCTCTGGGAGGAACTGCCTAGTTATATACACAGTGGAATCAGGGTCATTTTTCATCTTTTCATCTAAAGCTATTACCATTGATATCCATGAAGTTTCTCTTTTTTCTGATATGCATAACATAAGTTGGACATATAAACATGAACTATCTGTTAATCTTGGCTTCAAATTCCAGTAATACCTATTAAAATATAAGAAATAATTGCAAACAGTGATTCTTTTGGGGAAACTACTTTCATTATGAAGGTTCACTGGTCACACACACATGCTATGAATCATCCTGTAAATATTCCTCATAGGCATTTATTAAAAACAATGTTTTACTCTTTCCCATCAAAATTTTGTCTTTTCCTCATCACATCATTAGTTTGGGAGCTTCCTGAATATGGAAACAAGAACCATTTTCTTCAATCTATGAGGAGAAAGCAATTCCCTGAAATTGCTGGAGCACTATTAAATAGCTACTTAAATCATGGAAGAACATGGTCTATCACACAGCTAATTCCAGAAGCAAAACTGTCAAGTAGCAAATCATAGGAAGAATAAATCTCTCCAAAAGGGAGAAAATCTGTCTTGTTACATTGTTTTAAAAAAAGTACTTATGATCTCTGTGTATGGCAGTCCTCTTGCATAAATAATCACAGAACCTTTTATCTTACACCAGACCAAATCTACATCTTATCACACAGTAAAATATGTGATGTAAAAAGGTTTTTCAAAGAAGACTGAAATGTTGGGAAAGCAGAGTGAAGTTTTAAGATATATTAAATTAGACTAAGTTATATATTACAATTTAAATCCTTAATATTGTCACTGGGTCACAAAGGAAGTTTTCATGTAAATACTAGTTCCAGGAATATAAAACTACCTTTCCTACCAAGGGCAAAAGGAGCAACACTGCATATGAATTTCACATTCATGGTTTCCTTTTCTCCTCTGTCACCACTACTTTCTTGGCTATTTAGTGGAAAAATTTGCTGGGATGCATACATTTTGAATAATTCACAAGTCAGACAAAGCATTCTCATGGAAAAGAATTAACAATCTAGACAGAGTGGATTTTAATGAGAGTATTTTAGAAGGCAAATTATAAAGGAGACTATAATTATCAATTTCTCTCAATGCTGTTCAAGTTTATAATATGTGGTAAAAAACCTACTGGGGAAATTAATGATATAAATTTCAAATGAGCAGGATTACTTTTAAGATATGAACAATAAATATGTCTTATCTTAGTTCACATTATGTGCCAGATATCATATATCTCGGGACCAGACAAATATTTTGTCACAAATAATTCTCTTAGTTTTGTTAAATGATTTTAATTTATCAATAATGAAAATGATATTTCTAAAACTTTAAGTTTCTAAGGACTCAATTCTCTACCACATTTTATAGCACACTGTGCTTACTTAACATAATGTGAGACACAGTTTCAGAACTCAAAAACTATTTTCTGATTAACTAGATTTTCTTACTGTTTTAATTTCAGCTTTGTTATTTGTCCCATGACTATTTTTATCTTTGTTGACCCAAACATGTGTTATAATCAGGACAAATGTCCTGCATTTCAGTTTTATTAACCAAATCCCTATAAAATATCTTTTTTTCATACCTAGACATACTTCTGAAAACTCAAAAGGCTTTAAAACTAAACCTTACTTTCACTGATTCTCTTATGAACTAAATGTCCCTCTCCAAATTCCACTTGCCAGTAGGTGGGTCCTGATTATGTGCCCCCTAATCTGTTCTTGGTGCTTCTTTCATGACCACTGCCAGGCTCACTTAACTCTTCACAGGCAATCCTGCAAATTCTCCTCTATATTGTTCCTGAACCCTCATGGACCAACTGCTTGCTCTTGAAGATCTTCCCTGACTACACACACTTACCTCATCTTGAACTCTGGTCCCAAATTATATACCTATAAAAACTGGAAAAGAGCAAAAGGAAAAAAAAAAAAAAAAAAATGCCACAAAGAGACTAAAGTGGCACAGGCCTAACAGTGACAAACTATTAACTAGACATGGAGCCCAAATGTGAATTATGAGTCTGAACTACAGAATTTTGATGCAATAACATGGATTTATTTAATAACCAAACATAAAATAAAAATCTGGCACCACTGAATGTATATTCTAGTACAAGCCTCCTATCACTACAGCACAAAATTATTTTGCATCAATTTGCAAAAAAAGTAAGTAATGCTTAGAACAGACAAAATATAGTCCATCATGTTTTGGCTCTTTCATTAGATCATCTGGATATATAATGTAAATCTACTCAGCCATAAGAAAATATAAAATACTGCCATTTTTGACAATAGGGATAGATCCTGAGATCTATCTATTATGCTAAGCAAAATAAGTCAGTTGGAAAAGGTTAAGAACCCTGTGATTTCACTCATACTTGGGATATAAAACTGAAAGCAAACACTGAACAAGCAAATAAAACAAACAAACCAAAAAAAAAAAAAAAAAAAAAAAACTCAGACACAGACAATTTGGTAGCTATCCAAGGGAAGGGAGGAAAAAGGGAAGTTGAAGGTAAAGGGGGTCAAATACATGGTGACGAGAGAGTTGATTTTAGGTCGTGGGGACACAATGCAACACACAGATGATGCATCAGACTTGTACACTTGAAACCTATATAATCTCATTTACCAATGTCATCTGACTAAATTAAGTAAAAATAAAAATAAAAATATCATTATTGCTGTAAAACTTGAAAATAAACATATTGGAGAAATAGAAATGTTACAAAGGAGAATACTCAGTACAAACTATGTATATCTATTTCACATGTAATTCTTTTCTTGAATTTTCACAATAATCCCATAAATTAGGTATTTATATACCTAGCTTTCAGTTAATGAATATTAGCTGAAGAGATTTGGTCAGATTTTGAAGGTCATTACGGATGGTAGTAATTTTTTACCTTATTGGGTCATTGTGAAGACTCAATGGATAACTGAGTTGAATCAATATTCACAAACTCTAACTAAACCTCTCCTTTGTGCTAGAAAATTCCATCCCTGTTACTTCATTTAATGCTTCTAAGCAAGAAAATGGACACTCTGTAAGTATTAGTATGGAGCCAGGGTCATATACAGACTTTTGTTCCTCCAGGTTAGAAATAATATCTTGTCCACAGTGGTACTCCTAGCACTAGACAAATGTGTCCAGTCCATAAAAGATCACTCAGAAATATTGTATTTACCAAGTGAATACACGATCACCTAGCTTCTTTAAAAGAGGGTTACCTAGAAATATTTAGCAGTCTTTAAGTTTCTGTACTATTATCATAACATTATTTTATGTACTTTGCAATTTGACAAGGAGAGCATATGTTTCTACACTGATACTACCAAAGCAAGTATCTTCTGAATGTGTACAGGAGAACTTAAAAACATGAAGCAACATGTCTGAACCCACTAACTGACTTGCAAAAATTCATTTTCAAAAGGACATCATATACTCATGTTACCTCATAATAAACTAGACATATATTTTGGGGTATTTAAGGAATTTACTTTAATATCACAATAATCCTATCTATTGCTATTGTGTCAACTGTCTCTTTTTGACACTGCCACTACATCTGATTTAAACAAACTCTCTACCTCTTTCTAATTCTCTGTCGTCTGGAAAAGTGGATAATACTGCTGGTTGGAATCATGCTTATTACAAGAGCAAATATATTACGTGCAAAAACCCATATGAGTTGTGAAATCTGTTCTCAAATCTCAGAATCCCTTTAAGATCTTATTTATGTTCTTGGTAGTTGAGGTTGAAAAATAAATGACCTATGGATAAAAGAAGTATTGGTGTGTTTGCAAAACTATTAAAAGTATATAGTCTTATGCTAACTTAAACATATTTCCCAATACTGAAAAATCAGCTCTACAGTACAGCAAGGTTTTTTAGTTTGGATTGTAGGGTTTATACATAAGAATAGAGTGTAGTAGGAGAAAAATGGTGAAACTGAAAACCATAATGCCCCATAATAAGAAATATGTTCTTTCAGTTAAAGGATACTATGTTTAAAATATATATAAAGTTTATGACAGGAAATTTTACTTCTCCATTTGCAAATTAATTCCTTTAGTGTGTAGGTATTTGAAAAGGAGTTTTAAGATGGATGGTATTACACATTAGTATATTTATCTCATAATATATTTCTGGAGGACAAAAGGCAAGAAAAAAGAAGTGATCAAGAACTGAACTTCATAATACAAACAGATTTTAAATGTTTAGAACCTAAGTCTCCTTTTGTTTTTACTTCAATTTTATTAATAATTAACTTTAAAAAGTAACAAATTTAAAAAATTTAATCTCCAAAAGTTAAATGTGGTTGGACACCATTGCAACTACATGACCCTGAACACGGGCTCAAATCCACTCCAGCTTCTTCCTCGTCATTGCCATGTTCTTTTTCTATATTTTTTCCTCTAATACCAAGAGAAATCTACAGTTTGCCAAAAATATTTTATTCACTTTTTATAAAAGCATAAAATGATAAAGACAGTCCTGGAAATTGAAGTTGATTCTAAAGCAATGCAAATCAAAATAACGTTCCAGATGGGCATTTGGAAACCTACTACACAATATTGAGATAATAAGACAATTCTTGATCTGCTTTAGTAAGAGCCTAAGATGCTATATAAGCAGTCTTTTCACAGCCCCAGCATTCTCCCCCACCATTCATCTCTCACTGTCTGTAATTTGGGGGATTCGTGGAGAATGGTGTGTTCCAACCCTGTGGGGTTTCTTACATTTTTATTTATTCTTTCAAAACTAGTAACACATTTTCTGTCAAATAAACTTCTTATGCCTTAGGCAAGGCATATTTTTTTTCTTATGGTGAAAAAGGATGAAAAACTTAAAAGTACAAAAAGGAGCTTTGAGATCTTAAAGGATATAAAGTAACTGCTTTAATGAGCATTAACTGTTCAGCATTTGTGTCCAGATTTAGGGGTCAGTTCCCACCAGCTGATTCATCAGCTGGTCTGACATCAGTGCAGTTTGTTTTCATTTGGAATGGTGGCAGGTAGAGAGAAGACATGGAATAGTTTATGAGAATCTTAGACAAAGATTAAGAAAAACACCAGTATAAGTAATTATTTATATTATTTAATTTTCTCAACTCTTCTGTAAATTGAGTATCAACAGTGCATTTTACAAGTGAGTGAACTAAGGCTTAAGGAGAATAAGAAACTTGACATGAGTTTATGAAGCCAATACCAGTAAAGCCAAAATTGGAAGTGTAATCTTTGTGCTTCTAAAAACCTGTATTGTTTATCTTCCAAAGTTATCCTTAATCTTAATACTAATATTTACATTTCTCTATGCTTATACTTAATCCTAACCCTTATTACTTTTTTACCATTGAACTCAGAAACTGAATGGAATTTTTAGAGACCTTAATGCTATTCATAGAAAGAAAAATTGTAGACCTGCCATTATTATTGTCAAAAGACATCCCAGGGTCTACAGGGTGATAGTTTTCTTTCAGTATAAATAATACAGAACTATAACAGATAACATGGTTCAAAGACTGTTTTAGGAATTAATAAAATAAATACAGTACCCTTCTTTTCATTTCATGATCAATAAAAGGGGCTTCATGTTGCTCTGACATTCATCATGTTCTAATTTAAAAATTGTATACAAGTGCTCCCTCTTATGCATGAATTAGCTTTCATTGGTTTCTGTTACCCACAGTCAACCATGATCAAAAATACTAAATACAAATTTCCAGAAATAAACAATTCATAAGTTTTAAATTGTGTACCATTCTGAGTAGAATAATAAAATTTCATGTGCCCTGCCCTATTTTACTTTGGAGGAACATAGCACATTCATGCTCTATACACTCTCTCACCATCAGTTACTTAGTAACCCATCTCAGTTATCAGATCAACCATCAATAAAATACAGTGCTTATGTTCAAGTAGCCATATTTTTACATAATGATGTCCCCAAAGCACAAGAGTAAAGATGTTGGCCCTTTGAATATGCCAAAGAGAAACCATAAAATGTATGTATATACAGGAAAAATATAGCATCAGGGTTCAGTACTGTGTGCGATTTCAGGCATCCCCTGGGTGTCTTAAGAGTATATCTCCCATGGATAAATGGATACTACCAAATCCAAGTTCAATGGCATCTCAATTTTAACAGAGATCAAGCACAACTGATGTATGAACAAAGGCAATAAATAGGGGAAAGGGTAGAGTGGGTATTTTTGTCACTTTTCAACCATTATTAGAAGGATATAAAAAGTCACATCAATTGTATATAAATGACATCTTTAGATTGTGTTGTTATTTATTGGAAGCAGGAAAGTTTGCCATAAGCCTTGCTCAGACTCATAGAATATTAGTGTTGGAAATATATTTGGGCATTCTCTATTTTAATTCCCCTTCCGTACCACCTCTCTATAAACCAAGAAGGATAGGTTTGATGAAGTAATATGGATTCATAGAACAACTAGGTTTTTGAGGAATAACAATGCATAGAAATCAAGTTCAGTGTGTTTTTAAAAGGGACCACACACTATACTAACCACATTCTCTACTAATACAGACCACATTCCCCATACTAAAAACTGGAAAACTGCTATTCCAGGATTTCTAATCCATTTCAGGGACACCTTAATGAGCAATACCACACATTTGTTTTGACATTGTTTTGCAAGACAGCATATGCCTGCAGATTGTTGGACCACATGAAGGGCTTGATGCCCTGGACAGAGAAGCCAAGGACTAGAAGATGGCATTTTAGTTGGGGGACCATATGTTCTGGTTTGTCAGGAACAATCCTAGTATACACTTTAATTCCCATGTGGTTATCAATAGTGTCCTTTTAATTATCAATGATTTCTTAGTTTAGACAGTAAATGTTCAAACATTTTGAGAACAAGTAAATATGTGTCAAGGGAGCCTATAATTCCTTGCCTAGATAATGTTATTAACCAGTGTAACCCCAAAAAGTTCAGTAACAGTAATAACATTTTTAAAGTTAAAAAATATGCCCTAGGTGGTGTGGTTCAGTAGATTGAGTACCAGCCTGTGAACTAAAGGGCTGACAATTCAATCCACAGTTGGGGGTGTGCAAGAGGGAACCACACATTGATGTTTCTTTCCTTCTCTTTCTCCCTCCATTCCCCTCCTTCTAAAAATAAATAAAATCTTTTTAAAAATTAAAAAATAAAAATAAATCTGAAAATAAAGAAAAATCATGCATTTATACTTTGACTTACACAAATGAAGAAGCTATAAAAGTAGGTTTACAGTTATGAGTATGTGAAACAATTTGTTTTAACATTATTATATATTAATTGTATTATTTATATGTGCATGTATTTGGGTATGTGTAATTGTGTGAAAAAACATTTGCTTGATGCAACTTCAGTGGAGGATAGGAAGCCAAGATTAATATTCATAATTTTATAATTCAGTGATAAAAATGAAATGAGATATATAGTGATTTAATGCAGCTAGGTTAAGTCTTTGTTAGCTGTTTTAGTTGAGTGCATTTGACAGAAAAAAATAGCAGAACTTACACATTTTAAACACATTTATATTCATTTCTTTCTGTCATAATATATATTAGTTTTTATTTATTTGAAAACATAGTCATTATTTTTTAATTGTTCAAAGTCTCCATTTGCTGCAATAATAGACTTGATTCGACTTCAGAATCTTGAGCACACTTTAATAAACTTTTCTTTGTCCATAGACATCATCATATTTTCAATCTTAGCTTTAATAGCCTCTTTATTGGAATGAAGTTATTTATTATCTCCTTCTCTCTCATAAATGCTGCATACATAATAGTCTAAAGGATTTGCCTCTGGTGGACTAGGTAGCCAGATTTCCTTTGACCAGAATTCAGGAACATTGACTTCAGACATTCTTGCACCTTTTTGGCATTCTGTGCTGGTGTACCATTTTGTTGGAAGATAAAATGACATCCATTTGCAACTTGCTTCATCCATGGTACAACTATTTTTCTCAGAATGGCAAGATAACCATCAACAGTCACCTTCAAGCCTTGTGGGAAAAAATTTGGAGTCATGATATCTCCTTCATTGCTGACAACACCTAACACCATCACTGTAGCAGGAAATTTCATTTTCATGACAATTGAGACTCCATTAAGATTCTCACAGAATCTTAACAGAAAAAAAACCTGTTGCTTTTTTTGTTGACTATTTGGTACTGCTGAGAATTCTTTTCATTGTAGAAAAAAATCAAAGGGTTTTTTTTTTTTTTTTTTTTTTTTGATTTTTCCATTTTGTTAGCAGTTTCTTTGCTTTTTCAAAGTGTATTTCCTTTGTCTGCTGTGTCATCAACTGGCCTCTTCTAAGAACATAAGATCTGCATCTGATATCTTCAGCAATAATCTTGCAAACCATTGCATCTGACATCTGCAGTTCTCTTGCTATGGAGCACATTGACTTTCCTGGATCTTCATTGATGATCTCCTGGATTCTGTGTACAATATCTGGACTTGTGTGATCCTTGCATCCCTTATGCATTTTCCTTGTTGGTGTGGCAACATCGGGATTAGCATCATACACCTTCTTCATATTGTAAACTGTTCATAAAGGGATGTTAGCAATTCGCCATGCATGCAGTCCAGAAATTATGGTTGCTCTAATATCCTATTCCTTCAACATGATGGTTGCTTTCAGAATTTAATACTTTATATCTGAAACAATGATGTTAAATCATAACCTTAGAAACATAGTTTTCCAAAATTAGTAAGAAGCATGTGAAATAAGGAGGTGCAAAGCTATTGCCACTTTATCACGCTTATCCTGTACTTCATGTTATACCTTTATAAAGAGAGAAAAGCTAGCCTGCAAATCCATAGGTCACTGGTTTGATCCCCAGCCAGAGCACATAACCAGGTTGCAAGCCTGCTAGGTTTGTAGCTGGAGGCAGGTAAAAGGCAACCATATATAGATGTCTCTTTCCCTCTCTGCCTCTTTCCCTACCCCTCTCTCTAAAAATAATAAATAAAATTGAAAAGAAATAAACAGAGAAAACATCAGTGATAGAGGGTATCAACAGTGTTGCTATGAATATTTCATAGCAGTATCTTGATCAGGTTTTCAACAGAATTCATCAAGACCAAAAATTTACTTAACACCTAGGGTTGGGAAGAAGGTGTAATTCTATCCAGAGAAACATATTTTATTTTACAATTCTAACAATTTATGTCATGAACTCTTACTTCATAACACAATGTTTATATCTCTTTTTTCGTACTTAAATAAGAAAAGACATTTTTATGTACCACAGAATTCAAGTTTTAGTGTGATTGGCATCATAAATTCTATTCCAAATCTAGAATATAATGACTCCTTTTTCTTTTTTCATATCAGAAAAAGTACATGATCCTAAGGGCTTTTCCATGTTCAGTTTTTTTGAAGAATAAACATGCGTTGATATAAAATAAAGTTTTATGTTGTAGTTGTTTAGATAAATGTAATTCAAATCTTCTGTTTTTAATAACTCCCACTAATGGATGCTTTCATTTGCTGTACATGGCTATTACGTCCAGGGACTTTTGTTTCTGAAGCACATGTTAAACATACAGCTCCCTTAATTTAAAGTTAATTACAAATGCTCTTATTTTGAACGCCATGTTTGTGGAAGAAATCTATCAATGACATCTGGGGTATGAGCTTGGGAAAAAGAAATGTGCCTACATGATTAGATCATAATCTCTGTATTACCTCTCAAGTCTTTTGTTAAATAAATAAACAAACTCAGTTAGAAATTCTTGGTTATAACCATCATTGGCTGTTTATTTTAAAGTGAAAAATGTGGTTATATAAAATAATTATAGCTCCCTACCTTAAGATTTTTGGGAAAGCATTGATTTTACTATAATGGGTACTTAAATTACAAGTTTTCTTTATTTCATTAACTCTAACATAAGGAATAAAAATTTAACAAACTCCTATATATCGCATGCGTATTGTTGTATGGAATGGTGCTACACGTTGCTTTAAATTTACTAATTACTTATACAGAAGTAACACTAAGTTAACTGTGGCAATAAAACAGAGACAAAATGGTAGACTTGATTTACCAACAAAAATAACTCTAACTCAGTTGACTCTTAACCACAGCTCTTTCCCCTCTCAATCACATTTTAGAATAGCAAGCAATATAGAAGGAACAATGTTGACGTGATTCTTCTCTTCCCTTTGATGACAGTTTTATAGTGTCATCGGAATGACACTTTTATAGTCATTGAAATCCTTCTATATCAATGCCGAAGTCATGCCCAAAACAAATAATAATTCCGTAAATATCATAACATGCACTCTCTTCTTCAAAAGTGAGGATATAATAGAGAACTGATTAAAATTAAAAAACTAGAATGAAATTTAGGTAAAGAATATTGTTACTTTGTATTATTATTTATGTTATTTTTATTGAATAGAAACTGGCTAATCCCAGTAGAACTATTGATGTCAAGTACGTTTTCTCTGTATATTTACTTGGACAATTACTAAGGATTAATAGTTGTTCTAGGTTAATACAAATTACCAAAATGGTTTAAGGAAAGTAAGAAAACTTTTAATGGACCTAGTTTCTATAGTGAATAAACATGAACCATATTAAAAAATATTTGATCC
This sequence comes from Noctilio leporinus, assembly GCA_004026585.1. Taxonomy (NCBI): domain Eukaryota; kingdom Metazoa; phylum Chordata; class Mammalia; order Chiroptera; family Noctilionidae; genus Noctilio; species Noctilio leporinus. Next base: position 28,237 of record PVIW01010544.1, read on the forward strand.
AAAATAATCTTTTGCCTGCCTCAGTTTACCTCTAGATTTTCATAACTTTTAATGAAGGAATATCTATTAAAACATTGTCCATGCAATATTAAAAATCTTAGATCTCAGTACATAAATTCTAGAGTGGTAAAAACTCTTTCCATTTCTTTCCTGAGAAAAGTTGCTTTTCCTTATGGTTCTTTGATAAGTGCATGTCTTTTATTTATTATTTTCCTCTTGTTTTCATGAACCATTATCCACATCTTTGATTTCTGTTTTCCATAATGGTCTTTTTTTTTTTTCTCATTAATGTCATTGATTGTCTCTGTGCTTTGCAGTCTAGGAATGTGTCTTCAATTTGTCTTCAACAAATCTGATTATATTATTTGTTGGCTTTAAAAGCAGATTTTATTCTATTTCATTTTCCATTTTTTCAGTCTTTTGCATTTCAACCTTTTCACCCTCCATGGCTTCTACTTCTAAGTCAATCAATGTATGTGTAAAGATAATAAATTTTGTCTAAGATATTTTTCTGGTTTCTGTAATTAATTCATTGTTTTATATACATTTTATGGCTGAAGCTTAATTTCCCAGGTTGAATAATCATTATCTAAACCATGTTTGGCTTTGATGGTATTGTTGCTATTGTTATTTACTAATCTGAAAACTTGATAAAATCTATTGAAGGGTAGTGATTTTCAGCAGACAAGTAAGGAGACTGACCTTTAGCTTTTGATGTTACTGACATAACTTTTTTGTTTGTTTGTTTAATAAAAAGCTTCTGTTACAGTTAAAGTGTGGGTTACAAAAAGCCTCAGGCCCACATTCTAATGAGTAACAAAAATTCAAATAAAGCATCCCTGCTATAATGTTGATGGACTATCTTTACTCCCTATTGTAGGAGAGGGAGAGGAAGTGAGGGACAGAGCAAGAGAGAAAACAATGTTCATTATCATTGTACCTAACGTGATTCAATGGCTATTGAGATTCTCTCTCTCTCTCTCTCTCTGTCTCTCTCTCTCTTTGGAGACATGCATTTCTCTAAGTCCTTTCTTAATTTCTGTTCTTTTCTGAGCAAGGAAGATGATCCTCAAATTAACATAGATATGAAGTCACAGACTAAGGAGGGGTGCTGGGGTATGACTAACTTTCTGAGTAATTCAAATCTTGGCTCTATGAGTCAAGGAACATAAAGTAAGTGAGGAACACAGACTCTTTTTATTGTTCAAAGCCATGTTCGCCTACTTCAGATTGTGAATTTCCTAAATGCATTGTGGCATCTTTTCAGAAACTAATAATTGATTGGCTAAAAGTCTCAGTTTTGAATGTTGTCACAAATTTTCATCTTTCTCTAGGCCCTTATAGCCACTTGAAGCTGCATCAAGCACTAATAGAGTAGAACTTTAAAACAACAAAAACTATTTCTGACATCTTACACTATATTTAAAAAATGCCATCAGCATCATTGGAGAAAAACTGAATCTTCCTGTAACCTTTATTCACAACCAAAAGTTATTTCTGAACATTTATACAATATTACTTGGAAATAAATGGTAAAATTACTATTAATAAAAATAATACTTATAAATATTTGGATCCATTTAATCAGTAGATCTTATAAAGCCACAAAACTGTCTTAATTAAACAGTAAATTTTCATTGCTGACTCAATGTGCATTTTACTTTGCAATTTTGTTTGGTGTAGTTTTTGAAACGAATAACATTTTAAATTAGTAACATTATTTTCAAATCCCTTCAGTAAGATGAGAAGATAAGTTTACTCTCATTTCATAGCTGGCCAAAATCTACTTTTGTCACTTAGAATAATGTGAGGGCTATATTCTGTTTGGGGGAACCAGAAGTATCCTAAATATAACCTTCTCTTTTTAAAAAATAAACAAAATGAAAAAAGGAAGAAAAACATATTTTGGGAAAGTCTTTCAATAATATATCACATATCAAAACATTTAAGTATTTATAAAGAAATAATTTTCATAAGCTTCCAACTGTTTTTTCACATTCTTTTATCAGTAGTTTCACATAATTCTTTTAAAATGTTTTGTCGTTGTCAGTTTACTTGCACCCGTTTCATGTGAACAAGTTGAAATTCAATCTTCTTGTCACTTAGACAATAAAAAAGATTTCTAGCTATATGTTGAGGTGGTATGGAGTAATTCTAAAAGAACTAAACTAGTGATGGAAGGACTGGGATTGAGTGTTAGGTCTGCATCTTACAGAATGGGCAAAAGTAGGTTTACAGTTGCAAACTTTGTGAAACACAGAGTTTATTCTTGTATTATTATTTATTAATGATTGCATTATTTTTCCCACCCTGTAACTAGCTCTATCAGTGCTTCATGGTTCACTTTCTAATCTACAGGCTAGTGCCACTCTGCAAATGCTGTCTGCTAGGAGTGTGCAAATTGAGAGGCAGTATTAGAAAATTTTATATCCACTTAGAGTAATTTTATGTCTATAGAATAATAATAAATAATAAAAATTTGGAGAGTCTACCTGGTATTTGCTTTTTAATCACTTTATTTCCCTAATAATTTTTAGTAACTTGACCAAAGAATTCTATGAACAATGGATTAAAAAATGCATTGACCCTTAACCACAGCGTCTGAGCAGCATGGAGCGGTAAGGCATCCTGTGATCTGATCAACTTCTGGGACTTCAATTTCTCCATTTGTAAGAATACAAGTAATGGTTCCTACCTTGTCTTCCACACAGAGAATGCAAATACTAAACAAAATCACTTATTCATAAATTATTTGTAAACTCGAACACCTCATGTAAATATATAGTTATATTTTAAGTAATAGATATTTCAGCATGGCACCTGAGCTAAAAACAGGTTGCCATTTTTAGATGTCCAAGAAATGTGTGTTGATTTTATGAATAAATGTAAGAACAGAAACCCTGGCATCAAACAGAACTGCCCTTAAACAGCTATCTCAGGAAGCAATGTGTGACTTAAAGGCAAGTCAAAGAAACTGTCCATCACACAGTTTTTTCATCTATCAAAAGAGAGTAAAAATAGCTTCAATATAAGAGTTATACTCAATAAAATAATGCATTAAAGTATTTATCATTTAATACTTGGCACAAGGAAAGTAATCAATAAATATTAGACTAACACATTTAAGCTCTTTTTCTATGCTAGGTAAATACTTATTTGTTTATATGCAAAACCTAGTAAGGTAATTACTATAATCTCCATTTTAAAATAAAGAAACTAAGGCCCAAAGAATTCAGCAACTTTCACAAGGTCAAATAGCTACTTTAAGTCCATGTCTATTACCCTGGCTGGTGTGGTTCAGTGGATTGGTGCTGACCTGCAAACCCAAAGGTTGCTAGGTTCAATTCCCAGTCAGGGCACATAACCAGATTGCAAGCCAGGTCTGTAGCTGGAGGCAGATGAGAGGCAACCATACATTCATGTTTCTCTCTATTTCTTCTTCCCTCCCTGCCCTTCTCTCTGAAAATAATGAATAAAAATTTAAATAAATAAATAAATAAATCCATGTCTGTCTATAACAAAATTGGTGGCTTTTCCCATGGAATGCCACCTCCCTGAGGTCTAAGTAATGACAATGAATTTCATAGGCACTCTCCTTTTAGGAACACTCTCATTTTTGTGTGTAAATTATGAGAATTTGTTTCATAAGGGAAAATATCAACAGATTTAATGGCATAGAAGAAGATACCTATGGATCAATCACTTTTTCTGCTTACCAGCCTGACTTGCTGGGGTCCTCATGCTGGTGGTGGCCACCCTCAGTATTTTGCTTTGCACTTCTTCACATGACCCTATTTCAAGGCTGGTGGAAAAAAAGAAAAAGAAAAAGAAAGAAATATACAAATGGCACTTGCTCCTAGAAGGATATAGAAGTAACAATGATAATTCAAATTTGCATAGCACCTGTTTTATTAAGTTAAAAAACAACAAACCAGCCAGGACACATAACTGGGTGTCAAGCCAGGTCTCCAGCCAGGTCCATAGCTGGAGGAAGGTGAAAGGCTAACATACATTGGTGTCTTTCTCTCTCTCTGCCTATCTCCTTTCCCTTCTCTCTAAAAATAGTAAATAAAATCTTTTAAAAAATAGAGATTAACCACCTTCACATATTTGGAGATTGACATCTTGAAAGCAAGTACATTGTCATTTTATCTTGAAATCTTTGGAACATGACACAGTATTTATCATTTGCTAAATTATTTTTATTAAATAGGCAAACGACTAAAACTTATGCTCAAATCATTCATATATTTAAATATTTTCAAACTGCAAATCCAGAAAGCAAAATAGTATATTGTTATAATGTTGTTCTTTGCAGAGAATGTGAAAAGAGACCTGAGAGAGAAAATACCTTGTTGTGTCAATAAACCTACTGTTTCAAAGGTTAAAATTTGACAATAAAGTCAACATGCAAGCCATAGATTATTACTTGTGTTTTCAGTATGTAATAATAAAATGAATCTGGAAATATGTTATCAAAGATAGTTATGATCTTTTTATGCAGGAAAATTTAAATAAAATCAACAGCTTGAATCTACTGATAGAATAATTGTAATGTTGAAAGGGAGAAATGAAACATTCTTGTTAGATTAGAATATGACCTTTCCATTGTTATGATGACCCTTCCTTTTAGTGCTACTTTCCAACTCATTCTCAAACCTCCTCTAATGCATAATAGGAGAGAGAAAAATAAGATAACAAAAAATAGTAAAGCAACTCTAGGACAGTTTTCATTAACTTTGAATATGTATAATGAAGTGAAATGATTTTTGTTAGCTAAAATCTATTTCAAATGAAACACTGTACAAATTTAAAATATACAACATGTTCATTTGACACTAGTGCATTCTTAAACTAATGTTAATGTCAATCACTTTCCTTCAAATCTCAAACTATATATCCAATTATCTACTTGACATTGCTATTTCTGTGACCAATAGTGATAATTATTATTTTGTTGCTTACAGTGTATCAGAAACTGTTCTTATCATTTTATAGGAATTACCTAAATTAATAGTTAAATCAATCCTATATGGTAGGAATTATTAACCTCATTATTTTAAAGATGAGAAAATAGTGGTAGAGTTTAAGTAAATTATTTTAGATCCATTATTCCTATTTAATAGAATAGGATTTGAACCTTTTCCAGACCATCTCTTCATTGCCAAGGTATTTACTACCTACTACTTTTGGTTGTCATCATATTAACTTTCTTGGTCTTCTTTAATGTTCCATGGAGAATTGGCACATTGGCTTTGTATTTATTTTTTAAAGATTTTATTTCATTATTTTTAGAAAGAGGGGAAGGGAGAGAGGCAGAGAGGGAGAGAGACATCAATGTATGGTTGCGTTTCACCTGCCTCCAGCTACAGACTTGACTGGAGACCTGGTTTGCAACCTGGTTATGTGCCCTGGCTGGGGAATCGAACCTGCGACCTTTGGGTTCGCAGGCCGGCGCCTGAACCACTGTGCTACCAGCCAGGGCTGGCTTTGTATTTGAAGCCAGAAATTTGAGACTCTTCCATAATAACTTCTTTGTCCATGATAATTATGTAGCCGGTTAGCTAAAATCCATGCAGCTCTCTCATTTCACAAGTTTATCACCTACCACTTAGAATGCAGCAAAAGCCTTGTTCTCCCTATTCTCACTGATCCTACTCATGACCTCTTCTATAATCCATCACTCATACTCTAGCAAGGGTAAATTTTTATAGCACAAATCATTTGACTACCCTGCTTAACACTGTTCAATGGCTTTCTATTGCACTTAGAATGACCTAAGTATGTTATCATGCCCTATAAACTATGACATGAACTACCTACAACCTACCTCTGAAATATTATCTTACACAGTTTTCTCTCACTTTTGCCTTCCACCTATTCTCCTCCTGATGACCTGTGGTCATCAGCATCTAAGGACTTTGCTTTTCAGGAAATCAAACCTGAACTGCTCTGCATTTGGATCCTTTGGATGCCTTAGGTCTCAGTTCAAACATCACTTTCTCAAAGAAGGTTTTCATGACACCCCAAAGGAATCCCTAAAACATTAACTTATTTGTCTATTATCTCTCTTCCTAGAATGTGGGATCCATATGGATCATACCTGAGCTATAAATAGCAGCACTTAAATTTTTCTCATTTATAATTAGATGGTAAATATATTCTAATCAATTATTCTTTCTTGTTTTTATTCATTTCTCAAAAGGAAGACAAGAGTCTTAGATTTAAAGAATCAGTAAATAGATTACCATAAAAATCATGCTTTCAAACTCCTTCATACATACCTGCTTTTTTGAGATATTAAAACAATTCCCAATAAGGAAATTATTTCTTTATTTATATTTTTTCTTAACGTGAAGTATAGTAAAGACCATAACTATACCCTTCTGGCTTTCTGATCAGCACCATGGAAGTTTCCAAGAACAATTGCCTTATGAAAAGTAGCAAAAAAGAGGGCCAAGAAGAAAGTGGTAGATTCATGTTCTTAGGAGTATTAATGTGATGTGAAGGCACTGTCTAGTTTTAATATAAGAAATTTTGGGAAAACACTAGTCATGAGAACTTAAAGAAACAAAATCACATCTAATGGTCTCAAGGGTCATGTTTTTTACATGAGATTCACTAACTTGAAGAATAATAAAATTACATTTAGAACATTCAAACTAATTACTGAAAAGGTTCAGGGTAAAAACTGCCTGATTTCCATGGCATGGATCTTACCTATGACAAAATGCACTCCATGACCAAAAAATAACAGAGTGTGATTTAAGCTTCTGTTTATGACAGGACTACTGATGGTCACTTGCTTTGCTTATTCTGTATTGACTTTACTAAAAAAATGCAACAATCTTCTTGTGCTCAGCATTGATAGGTCCGGCAATTTCAGAAGACAATGGAAATCATCACTTGAAAGGTGCAGATACATGACTTGAAAGAAGTGATCAATACATTGAATCCAGGTAGTATTGGAAAAGATACAGAGAGGCTTGCCAATCTATTTATTTACTTCACAATGCATTTGTTAAAAACAAACAAACAAACAAAAAAACATTATGCTGAAGAAGCCAAGGTTGAATTGGTAAAACTCATGGAGCTTCATGATGAAGGTAGCAGTTCTGGAAGAGCTACTGGAGATAAGATAGATGCTAAAATTGAACTGATGAATATGGGCTCTAAATTCTAAAATCCATTTGAAATTCAAACTTTAAACAGTAACAAATAAAAAATCTTCTTTATGAAAGAAAAAATACCATAACTGTATGTATTAGTATATTGTACATTATTTTTTTAAAGTGACTCAACTGTAATATTCTTAGTATGACATCCAGTGGGAAATAGATTATATAAACATAAAATTATTTTAGATTTAGGAATGAATTTTTGTGAATTTGCATAGGCTATGATTACAGATCTTTAATCACTTGTGTGCTATCTGTAGTTGGGGCAAATAGAAGCCAAATGAAAAACAACACTGATATAACTTGTTGAACTGAGTCACCAGTATTGTATTCAAGGGCATATACTTTGGTTTTATTCACACAAAACAACACGTAAAGGTTCCATTAGTTATATAACAGAAGGCTATTTTCCTACTTGAATCATTCTGCTAAATTTATGCATCTCCGCCAAGCTGGTTTCCCCCTCATTTGATTTGGTTTATAACATTGGCTTCTTAAATTTAAAGTGTATGAGTTATATGATATTTATATGTACAATTAATCAAGCTGCAGACATCTGATTTAGTGGGCTTAAGGCCAGGCTCAACACTGATTTTATCACAGGCTTAGGTTATGCAGATGATGCCTATTTATTGACCACACTTTGGCTATCATTAATTTAGATAATAGATAGCAATTCCAGATAATTCCATATTAATATTTCAATAAATTGTTGCATGCCTATGGGTATGTGCACTCACTTTCTATTTGCAAAATGTTATTATAACTATTACTAATATAAGAGTTTTTAAGTGATTTTTTCTTTTGTTCCAAAAAAAATATTCATTATTTTTAGAGAGAAGGGAGGGAGGGAGGAAGAAAGGGAGAGAAACATCAATCTATGGTTGCCTTTCACCTGACTCCAGCTAAGGACTTGGCTGGTGACCTGGCTTGCAACCTGGTTATATGCCCCGGCTGGAAATCAAACTAGTGACCTTTGTGTTTATAGGCCAGCACCCATCCACTAAACCACCATTAAAAGATTTTTAAACTTATGTTTAAACAAAGTAAAGTACCATTACTTTGAGATCAACACTAAGTAGTTAGCAAATCTTACACAATTCTGCTTTTATTTATTTTGTAATTTATCAACAATTCAAATTCAGAATACAGATTTTACTTGCTTTGAAAATAAACACGTATCTTGATGTCACATAGTGTAGTCTCCTTTGAATTTAATTACACATAACAAAACTAAATTAAATATTGGCTTTTTGTCACTAGCTAATATGATTTTAGGTAACTTTTTTCCTTCACTTTTTCCCCTTTATTTCCAATATCTTTTACCTTACAAATTTAGCTACAATTTATTAACTCTACACCAGCTTGAGTATGTATGTTTACATAATTTCATATGTGTGATATTATCTCATTAATAAATTAATAACATTAATGCTAACAATAAATGTTATAATTTTGGGGCACTCACTAATGGCCATATACTGCATTACTAATTATTAATTTATAAATTAGTCATTAATATGCATTACTAATTAATGATTAATTTACAAATAAGTCATTAATATGCTAAGTGTTTTGGTGGAAGAATTTGTTCAAAGGTATATGGTTTAAATGTGGCAAAACTGAGATTTAAATTCAGAAAGTAAATGCTAGTCTTTCATTTTATAATTAAGAGAACATTTAATTTTTTTAAAAGATATTTTATTTATTATTTTTAGGGAGAGGGGAAGGGAGAGAGGCAGAGAGGGAGAGAGACACTTATGTATAGTTACCTTTCACCTGCCTCCAGCTACGGATCTGGCTGGAGACCTGGCTGGCAACCTGATTATGTGCCCTGGCTGGGAATTGAACCAGCTACCTTTGGATTCACAGGGTGGCACCTTGTCCACTGCACCACCCGCCAGGGTAAAAATTAATTTTTTAAATAATCAAGTAAATATCTTCCCTGATGGAAGATACTTTAGGCTGCCGACAATATTATAGGAGAAAACATAAGACTCAACCTCTATATTATATAGTTTATTAAAATGAAATGTCAAAATAAGTATTATTTCAAAAAGCACAGGAATATTATTATAAAGTCTATAGAATACTGATTGTAGTCCTTGTTATCAAAATTTATCTAAAGATTATTTCATACTAAATTTTTATTGGATTTATTACTAATGAAAACCTTTCTGTAAGCATAGGTTTTATCATTGTTGAAAAGAAAGAGGAAATACAACTAGATATTTAAATGGATAACATTTTTATATGATGGAACCATTAATAATGACATGCTTATTTCTCACACTTTCAGTCAAATTTCCACATAGCAATATATCAATGATATAGTCTTAGCATGGGTTCTAAATACAATTGCCATTTCTCCCATTAGGAGTAACATTCCTGAAGCATGTCTTAACTAGTGGAAGCATCACACACACACCCACATACACACATGCACACTCACATATATAAAGGAATTTTTTTGGAATTATGACTCTAACACAATTTGGGAAAAATTGAACAGATACACATTCAAAACAGATTTTTAACCCCCATATTAAATTACTTTTGTGTAGTTTGAAGATTATGCACTGTTGTGATTTCATATGAGGTTAACTTAAATTTCCAGAGTTGATATTCAGCTATCTTTTCTGATTCATTTCCTATGTGCAACTTCAGAATTCAGAAATGCATTACACACTGAAAAAATCTTCACAACTGGGAGTAATTTCATTCTTACAATAAATCTGTTAAATAATTATTATTGGTAGTTATATTTCATAATGAGACTACTGAAACACAGAGGATGTTTAAGTTCTAGAAACTTTTAGTTAAGCTAATAAATAAATAGCAGAAACCAGGTTTGAATCTTCTACCTCCAAGCCACATATCATCTGCAACTCTTAACAATAAAATCCTTATTTGTCTTCCAAATTGCATTATCAGGTACTGTTTTGGATACTTTATTTTTCTTTCTCTAAATGGACTTGTGTATTTATTTCTGTTTAGAAAGGTATTATTCTCAGTGCCTTTATTCCCATATAGTTATCATCTTCCAAGACTCAGGTCAAATGCTGAGTCCGTGTTTTACCTTCAGTTGGAAATCTCCCTCTTCTCTGCATAAGTTTAATTTTCTTATACTATTCCCTATTCACTATAACTTTTTAAGTTACTTGTATTCCAAAGATTTTCCTTATTTATTTATAAGCTCTTACTGGGCCAAAGACATATTTGGGTTCATATTCACAATCCACGTTATCTAGTCCAATGCCTTGTGTAGGAGGAAATGAGATTCTTCTACTTTTCCTCTTTCTTCTCCCTTCTCCGTTCCTCCTCCTCCTCCTCCTTCTCCTTCTCCTTTTTTTCTGCAAAGGTAATAAAGTGTTGGAATGAAAGCAGAGGCCCATGATAGGTTATGAAGATCAGTTCATCATAGTTTAAGAAATATTTTTACTTTGCCCACACTGCTCTAGTCCAAGATAAGGCTATCACCTGGATGTAGCTACCTAAATTATTATATTATGTAAGAAAAATTAGCCAACTTCAAATATTGCCTTTTCATTTAAAAATAAAAGAGCTGGGGGCCCAAGATTGCAGAAGAATAAGTGGAGCTACACCAATCTCCTCTCAGGTCCTACCTGGAATTAAAACTTAATTGGGGGGGAAAAAAAAAAAAAACATCTGGAATAACCAACAGAACACCAGCTGGAAAGAAGCCTTATAACCATGGACAGAAGAGGACACTTCATCACAACATGACTAGTAGGAATCACTGAAACACAGGAGAGCTGGCAGGGCTCAAATGGGAGGCAGCAGAAGAAGGATGGAGCTGGTGGCTCCACCTAAAAAGGTTGGTACTAGTCCCCCTGCTGAGTTACCCACCCTAGGGCAACACAGTAGAGAGAAGAGCAGCATACAGCTGAAAAGGGTGAAAAGCCGTGGAGTTTACTAGCCTAAGAGAGCACTGGAGACAAGAATTACTAAGGTGACCACAATGAAAATACATTGGCACCCACCTACACTGGGCTCCAGCGGAGGGAGAGCAGAGTGGACTGGAGATGTGTGGGAGAGTTTATGGCATTGGCCGAATGGATAAGACAACATGACCCACATATATGCTGTCTTCAAGACACCCACCTCACAACAAAAGATCAACACAGATTGAGAGTGAAGGGATGGAAAACTATATATCAAGCAAATGGACATGAAAAAAAAGCTGGAGTAGCAATACTGATTTCAGATAAAATAGATTTTACAATGAAGGACAAAAAAAGGGACAAAGATGGACATTTCATAATACTTAAGGGAACAATCCATCAAGAAGAAATAACTCTGATTAACATATACACACCCAACATAGGAGTTCCGAAATATATAAGGAAACTCTTGGAAGACTTTAAGAAAGACATAGACAGCAACACACTAATAGTAGGGGATTTGAATACCCCACTATCAACAACGGACAGATCTTCCAAACAAAAAATCCCCAAAGACGTTGTGGCATTGAACAATACTCTAGAGGAAATGGACCTAACTGATGTATACAGTCTTTTACCCCAAAGAAGCAAAATACGCATTCTTTTCAAATGCACACAGATCACTCTCTAAGATAGACCACATGGTATGTCACAAGACAAGCCTCCACAAATACAGGAAAATTGAAATCATACAAAGTATCTTCTCAGATCACAATGGCTTGAAACTAGAAACCAATCTCAAGGGAAAAACCCAAAAATTCTCCAACTCATGGTAAGCAATGAATGGGTTAACAATGAGATCAAAGATAAAATCAAAAAGTTCCTGGAAACAAATGACAATGAACACACAACAGCCCAAAACCTATGGGATACAGCAAAGGCAGTTCTCAGGGGGAAATTGATAGCAATACAGGCCTTCTAAAAAAGGTTACAAGAAGTTTATAAAAACAACCTAACCACAAAGCTGCTAGAACTAGAGGAGCAACAACAAACAAAGCCCAGAGCAAGTAGAAGGAAGGAAATCATCAAGATCAGAGCAGAACTAAATAACTCAGAGATTCAAACTACCATTTGAAGAATTGACAGGACCAGGAGCTGGTTCTTTGAAAAAATAAACAAAATTGACAAGCCTTGATCCAGACTCATCAAGAAAAAGAGAAAGAGGACCCAAATAAACAGAATCAGAACCAATAGAGGAGAAATCACAACTGATACCTCAGAAATACAAAAGATTGTAAGAAATTACTACAAACAACTCTATGACAAAAAATAGGACAACCTGGATGAAATGGACACATTTCTGGAAATGCATAATTTACAAAACTGAACCCAGAAGAAGCAGAAAGCCTGAATAGGCCAATAACAACTAGTGAAATTAAAGAAGTAATACAAAATCTCCCAAAGCACAAAAGCCCTGGCCCAGATGGCTACACAGGTGAATTTTACCAAACATTTAAAAAAGAACTAACTCCTATCCTTCTCAACCTATACCAAAAAATACAGGAAGAGGGAAGACTCCCAAACCCTTTCTATGAGGCAATATTATTCTAATCCCAAAGCCAGGGCAAAACACAACTAAGAAAGAAAGCTACGGGCCAATATCTCTGATGAACATAGATGATAAAATTCTCAACAAAATATTGGCCAACTGGATTCAGCAGCATATTACAAAGACCATACACCATGATCAAGTGGGTTTCATCCCAGGGATGCAGGATGGTACAACATTCGTAAATCAATTAATGTGATACACCACATCAACAAGTTGAAAGACAAAAACCATATGATCATATCAATAGATGCAGAAAAAGCATTTGATAAAGTACAGCAACCATTTATGATAAAAACCCTCAGCAAAATGGGAATAGAGGGAGCATACCTCAACATCATAAAAGCCATCTATGAGAAACCTGAAGCCAACATCATACTTAATGGACAAAAGCTGAAAGCTTTTCCCCTAAGATCAGGAACAAGACAAGGCTGTCCACTTTTTCCACTTCTATTCAACATTGTCTTGGAAGTTCTAGCTATAGCCATCAGAGAAGAAAAAGGAATCAAAGGTATCCAAATTGGAAAGGAGGAAGTCAAACTGTCATTATTTGCAGATGATATGATAGTGTACATATAAAGCCCAATAGGCTCCACCAAAAACTTACTCAACCTAATAAGCAAATTTAGCAAAATTGCTGGGTACAAAGTCAATATCCAGAAATCAAAAGCATTTTTGTATACCAATAATGAAACAACAGAAATAGAAGCAAAAAAAAACAAATCCCATTTACCATAGCAACAAGAAAAATAAAGTGCCTAGGAATAAACTTAACTAAGGAGGTAAAAGACCTGTACTCAGAAAACTACAGAACAATGAAGAAAGAAATCAAGGAAGATACAAATAAATGGAAGAATATACCATGTTAATGGATGGGAAGAATTAACATCATTAAAATGTCCATACTACTCAAAGCAATCTACATATTTAATGCAATCCCAATTAAAATAGCAATGACAGACTTCACAGAAATAGAAAAACTACTTTAAAAATTTATATGGAGCCAAAAACGCATACGAATAGCCACCACAATCTTGAGAAAGAAGAACAAGGTAGGAGGAATCACAATACCAGACTTCAAAGAATACTACATGGCTATTTTCATCAAAACAGCCTGGTACTGGCATATGAATAGACATGTAGATCAATGGAACAGAATAGAGAGCCCAGAAATTAACCCAGGACTTTATGGTCAACTCATATTTGACAAAGGGAGAAGGAACATAAAATGGAGTAAAAACAGTCTCTTCAACAAGTGGTGTTGGGAGACCTGGACAGCAACATGCAAAAAGATAAAACTAGACCACCAACTGACACCATACACCAGAATCAACTCAAGATGGATAAAGGATTTAAACATAACCAGTGCCACCATAAAGGTCCTGGAGAAAAATATAGGCAGTAAACTTTCAGATATCCTATGCAGAAATATGTTTACTGATACTTCTCCAAGGGCAAAAGAAATAAAAGAACAAATCAACAAATGGGACTATATTATATTGAAAAGTTTCTGTTCAGCTAATGAAAATATCAGCAAAATTCAAAGGGAACCAACTGTATGGGAAAACATAATTGCCAATGATACCTCAGACAAGGGTCTGATCTCCAAAATATATTAAGAACTAACACAACTCAACACCAGGGAGACAGACAGCCCAATTAAAAAATGGGCAAAGGAACTGAACAGACAACTCACTGAGGAAGATATACAAAGGGCCCAGAGGCATATGAAAGAATGCTGAACATCACTAGTCATAAGAGAGATGCAAATTTAAACTACAATAATATACCATTTCACACCTGTCAGAATGACAATCATCCACAAATCAACAAACAAGTGTTGGCGAGGAGGTGGAGCAAAGGGAACCCTGGTGCACTGTTGGTGGGAATGAAGGCTGATGCAGCCACTGTGGAAAACAGTATGGGGTTTCCTTAAAAAACTAAAAATGGAACTGCCTTTTGATCCAACAATTCCACTACTTGGACTATACCCAAGGAATCCTGAAGCACCAATTCATAAGAACCTACATACACCTATGTTCATAGCAGCACTATTTACAATAGCCAAGTGCTGGAAACAGCCTAAGTGCCCATCAGTGGATGATTGGATCAAAAAACTTTGGTACATTTACACAGTGGAATTCTATATAGCAGAAAGAAAGAAGGAAGTTGTACCCTTTGCAACAACATGGATGGAACTGGAGAGTATTATGCATAATGAAATAAGCCAGTCAGTGAAGGACAACTATCATATGACCTCACTCATTACAGGACAATAATGAACAAAACTAACAACAAGCAAAACAGAACCAAATATACGAATACAGTGAATAGGCTTTCAGTGGTCAGGGGGAAAGGAGTTGGGGGGAGGGGGGAGGCAGAGGCAAGGAAGTGGAGCAGTTGGACAAGAACCTAGTATAAAGGAACCATGGACATGGACAACAGGTGGGATTGACTTT
>PVIW01010545.1:0-43474 GCA_004026585.1 Noctilio leporinus
TGTAAGTCAAGAGGAGGGTTGAGCAGGCTGGTTCTAGGGCACTGTGTTCATCTTGGTGTAAAAGGAGTATCTCCAGCGTGCCAAACATGAAACTGATTTAAAACCTCCACAGTTATTCTGCCTCTGCTGCCAGTGTGTCATGAATATCAATAACTTGTAAATAATCACGATTAGGCTACAAAAGCATTAATTCCTGTGTCTCAAAACTGTTAGAAAAAAATCTTGGCAAGTGTTAAATAAAAGCAAAGCCATATTGAGAAATAGTACTAGGTACACTTCACCTGAAAGATTAAGATAAATGGCCCATTTGAAAGATTAAGGTAACTGGTCTCTCTCTTATTTTCCTCTTTTAGGCCACAGGAGAATGTACTGTGCTTGTGGGGAAAACTGGAAATGTGGACTTCTCTGTGGTTACCCAGACCTGCCGGGTTACTCCAGGTAGCTGATATAGCCAGTGGCTCTGTCCTGGGGGAAATGAACCATCTTCCTATGAGGCCAGGAGCATAACCTAGATGAAGCCCTTTCCCAAGGGAGTAGGGTGCCTATAGCAATGCCATTTGCAACCTTGGTAGGGGTCTGGGGTCTGGGGGTGGCAGCATCCTGAGGTTGGGCCAGACTCCCGCCATTCATGTCCTCAGCACTACACCAACCCTCTTCCTGGAGCCCAGTGCTGTATCAGCTGTGTGCAAGGGCCCTGGGAAAGGCCCACTTGCCTTGGCTGTAGGCAGCATCCTACAGTGAAAAAAATCCAAGCTCTGGCCTGCAATCTTTCAAAAGCTCTTAACCTTTCTGGTTTCTCTTTTCCTTATCTATTAAAGGAGATCACAGCAATTCTCACTACAGAGGATTGTTGTGGACTGAGCTAAATGGTAGGGCCTGCAGGTGCAATCATAATAATGCATTGAGGATAATCAGAATAAAAGAAATAATAGCTGATATTTATTGAGCACTTGTTGCCAGCCACAAACCTAATCACTTTACATATGTTGACTTATTTAATCATAACCACCATCTATGAGGCAAGTGTTAATATTCTCATTTTACACATGAGGAAACTGAGGCTCACCACAGTAAAGTATCTTCCCCAAGTTCCCGCAGCTAGCAATTAGCAGAGTTGGCATATAGACCCTGTTTGTATGGTGGCAGAGCACCTGGGGACAGAAGGATGGGCTTGTCTAAGAAATGTTGATCACAAAGCCAACCGAGAACAAGCTTTCTGCAAGCTCGGGCTTCAGTATCTGAGGCTGCGGAACAGCACCTTCAGTGTCACTCCTGAACGTCAGTGGAGGGACAATTATTTTATCCCAGCTTAGTCCTCCCTGTGGAACCCACAGAAACCACATCCCCTGAGTTTCAGTTCCTGCAAGATGTGGCATTCAAAGAAACACAGTCCAAATAGAAAAGAAATCACAAGCAGATAAACAGTTTTTTTGGAGTAGCTTTTTGTTATTCGGTTGAAGAACTCTAGCTCATAAGCAAATGTTCACATTATCCAGAGCATAGCACTTGAGTTCTATGAGGGAATAAGCTCTTCACCACATTTTCTGGGTCCACAGTTTCTACTAGGTCTATAATCCCTTATCTGAAACATTTTTGGCTAATGTATTTCAGATTTCAAAACTTAAAATATTTATTTTAATATTCAAAAATTTCCCTAGAAATGTTGAGGCAAGGCAAGTCATTCTGTCAGCCAGAAAAACTGAATTTACCTCATTTCTGTTTCTCTCACCTCCAAAGGCTGCTCCATCACTTATTTTTTTACCCTTGTTAGAGCTGCCCTTGAGGTCAGCAAACCAGTCTATGTTCTCTTCTCTATCTTCCCTTTTGCTTCCTGTGATCATCAATCTCAGTAATTCTCTCACCTTTCCCATGAAATCCCCTTCCAGCATTTTGACTTGTTCACTGACCTGATGCAACATGACTTCTGCAGAGAGTCAGGAAAGCTGACCACATACTTATGGACTGAAAGCCAAGAAATGGTTGCAGGGGGATTAGTGTTGACTGGCTCACAACTGAGGGTCACTGTTGTAGAACACTGTTGGCCTCCTGATTCTGTTTGGATTGAACACTCTCAGGCAGCCAAGTTCCCAGGTGAAGGGTCCTAGGACACTGTCACAATTTTCCCCTTTCTACAGCCTGCACTTCCAGTACCAGTGGATTAGGGCTGTTATAAACATTACTTGGTAATGTAATACAAATTCACTCCTGTTTTAA
Source organism: Noctilio leporinus (assembly GCA_004026585.1). Classification (NCBI taxonomy): domain Eukaryota; kingdom Metazoa; phylum Chordata; class Mammalia; order Chiroptera; family Noctilionidae; genus Noctilio; species Noctilio leporinus. The sequence continues at coordinate 2,215 of PVIW01010545.1, forward strand.
TGTTTATCATTTTATTTAAAAACTCTTCAGTGAAATCTCACTGTTACTGCCAACCATTCTGAATTCATTTCAGTCATCTATATATACCCTGAAATTATGTGGAGAACATTGTGAGTACCCCCATTTTCCTGGAGAGGGCGCTATAGCTTTCACCAGGCTCACCATGGAGCCCAGTAGCCCTGGAACAGTCTGTAACACCCTCCTCCCCCTCCAGGGTGAGGCCCAGGCTCAGCAGCAGAGGACTCTTTCCACAACTGTTCCCACCTCAAGCACCACTCCCTGCTTCCCGCTTTCAGCTCTGGCAAAATGTGTCTGTATTCACTGCATCCCACACTGCTGCCCCTGCCCACCCTGCTTTCTTGGAGCCATTTGTTTCTTCTTCTCAGGCTTCAACCCCTCATGTCACCCAGCTGACCTTGTCTGCTATTCACCCTTCTTGGCTCAGACCTTTCCTCCTCAGGGAAGTCTGTCCTGAATCCACTCTGGGCCCCTGTCTCTCCAAGCTTTTGCCAAATTAATATGGAAATATCCATCTACAGTTCTGTCTCTCCCACTTTGCCCAACTCCTTCACCACAGTGACCATTGCTAACATGTCCCTGTGTATAACTCAGCACCTGGCATATTACAGCAGGTGCAAAATATGGATGTGTTTGCTGAATTGATTTGCCACAAAACATATCATACCCTGAACCAGGCTTCAAGGGGCTTTAATTAACTCGGAAAAATAAATAATAATACATCTATAGCTGTTTACTTTTTTATAAGAGGATAAATTCATGTATTACTTCTATAATTTACAATGACTTTTAAATATATTTAAAGTGATTATGCATGTAAGATGTTCCTAAGTCAATGATAGGTTTTTTCCCTCTGATTAACTAAAAAGCAGATTTATGTTCTCTTTCTAATGTATTACTAGAATTCGTTAGAAAGTTTGTTTCCTAGGGCCATTAAAATTATTTTACTTATTTAGGGCAATGTATCTGAATGCAAGTTTTGCTCATTAATGCTGCCCTTTTGCCTACTCTCCATTTGTCAAGCTGGGGGCCCTGTGGTGACATCCCAGTATGACTGCTTAGGTTGTGTGCACCCCATATCAACTGCCAGCCCTGACTTGGAACCTGTTCTGAGGCACGCCATTCAACATTTTAACAACCACACTGACCATTCCCACCTCTTTGCTCTTAAAGAAGTAAAAAAGGCACAGAAACAGGTTTGTTCTTTCAGCTTTTATTTCACACAGAATTGTTCAAATTTGTTCCATCTTTATGCTTATGGTTTCATTACCTAAAATGCACCATTGGTCAAAAGAAAACATAATTCTATTACTAATGGTGGGAGAGCAGAGAGGGCAAAGAAAGAGCTTTCTCTTTAGTCAAACTGATTTTGAACTGCTCTATGTAAAGGGGAGAAGTAGGGCTAATGAGATCCCTTGCTTTGAGACTGCTTTTAATAAATGGTGGGCAGCTCTACATGTGCTTAGTGATGGTGAAATGTAAAGGTCATTATGGCCTTCAGATTTTTCTTTTAATTATTTATCTATTTACTTGTCTGTTCATTTATTCATTTATTTCCTCATCCAAGGGAATTCTTACTGATTTTAGAGAGAGGAGGATAGGGAGGGAGATAGAGACAGAAACATCAATGTGAGACAGAAACATCAATTGGTTGTCTCTCCCATGCATCCCAACTGGGGACAGAACATACAACTAGGTAGGTGCCCTGACCTGGAATCAAACTGGTAACCTTTCAGTTTGCAGAACAACTCCCAACCAACTGAGCAACACCCGCCAAGATGGCCTTAAGATTTAAGAATACTACATCATGACCTAGCTATCATGAGTCAAACATGGCTCCAAAGTATTAAATGGTACCCAAAAAGGTTGGCACAGATTTCTGAGTACCTTCTAAAGAATAGTTTTCATATCATCAGGGAAAAAAGTAAATATTTAAATCTAGTCTTTTCATTGACTCAGTTCACTAAGTCTTTACGGAAAGTTTGCTGGGCCCCTTACATTTCAGTCTCTAATTATGAGGGACTCACTTTGTTCAGTAACATTCTCTGCTTTTAATAGACTTTCCAACTTGTCTTCATGCAAGATGTATGTTCTACTCAAATATAGTTATATCCAGCTATTAAGGTAGGACTAGTCCAAGATAAAACAGAAGTGAACTTATTGCCTGACAATCTAAGAGCCTGAAAACCTACCAGTCAAGACCACTCTAGCTCCAAAGTTTTCTTTAGCCATCTAGAAGATTATTATTATTATTTCACAAAATTCAATTGGACATTATTTTTCTGCTGAGTGGCAGAGGGAATACTGCTAAAATTTACTTAAATACAGTAACTCCACCTATAAGTTGTTTTTCATTTTCAGATGTGTAGGAATGTGTGTGTGCATGGTATGTATTGAAAGGTGTGAGACTCCTAAAGTACTCAATATTTATTTAGTCATGACTGGCTTAGTAATAATAGTTTATACTTTTGTGTACTTGTGATTTGCCCAGAAGTATTTTAAGCTCTTCAACACTATGAAAAGTGTTTAAACTGCCCTTTAATTAATTCAATTCAAAATTGTTTCAGGTGGTGTCTGGATGGAACTATGAAGTTACTTACTCAATTGAGCAAACTAATTGTTCCAAGGAGGATTTTCTGTTCTTAACTCCAGACTGCAAGTCCCTTCCCAATGGTGTAAGTAGGCAAAATGTAACTATAAAGTTATTAGCATTTTGTGTCCAGTATTTGCAGGAGTGGGAATATTCAGCCACATAGGAAGAATTGGTCACTGAAATTTGAGATGACATTCAAGAATTCACAGTCACATTCATCATGGCACTGGTCAAGCTGCCTTACCTACCTGGTCAAAAAAACCTGTACATCTAGCAATAAGCATTTACAGATACAACCAGGGCCTGAGATAAAATGATGCCATGTCACGTTTGTTCATGTCTTCACACTTCTCTGTCTGCCTTTCTTCCCCTTGTGCTGTGTCCTTCCAGTGCTCCTGAGCTCTACACATCCTGTGTACACATTCCCTAACTTCAAACTTGTCTCTGCTTGTTTTCTTACCTTCCCTCCCCTATGTTTAATAAACACATCCTGACCCTCTATCCCTTTCTAGGATTATATCTTGTCATCAGAATCCAACTTACATGAAAAGAGTAGTCAGGGCATGTTCAGATGACTAAGGCATGATGACCTTTCAGGGAATAGTTGCATTTTAGCAGAAGGCTGTGCTTTAAGCAAGAGGCTGCTGCATGCCCACAGTCTATTATCCTCCTTCTAAAATTTGATTATATGGGAAGTAAATGAGAAATCCAGACAATAAAATGTTATTTTCAGCATTATTATTAATAGAACAACATTTGAAAATGTTGAAAAAATTAGAGAATGTTTAAATAAATTACTGTGTATCCACACAGAATATGTGCAACCATTAAAATCATGTTTATAGATCTTTTATAATATATTATAATAGATCTTGTATTATAGTAATGTTTATAATATATTATAAACTTGTTTATAATGTATTAACTAAACACACAAAAAATATAGAATTCAAGATATAAAGTCATTCAAATATATAAAATAAATGTAAGTATTAAAAGTGATGGAGGGGAGCATTTGAGATCTTTTTTTTTTTTTTTTTTTTTAGGCATACTTCCTGTTATTCTTTCAGGGCATTATTTATACGTGTTTTTAAAAATCCAAAAATAAAAATAGGAGTACTTAGCCTTGTGAATATTTTGAAATAGTTTTTTGAATTTCTGTGATGAACTCTTCAAGCAATTCAACTTTTATAACAGTCATCACTCAAAAGTCCTTTTAACATGGGTTCTATCCCACAGTTACAAAGCGGCTTCCACCTTTGTTGAATGTGAGAGTGGCTCTTTGTTCCTTCAAGATCCCAAATCGCTCATTCAAAGTCATTCCTGTCTGTTTTCCAACACTATTTATGTCAAATTGTAGGGGAACACCCTTAGGAACTTTCTTTACATCAGATTGCTTCCGTTTTGTCAAGAATGAGGGTACAGCAGTAGGAGTTAATCGTGGTTTCTGAGTTACTGGGCGCTGCCCTGCTCCAGGATTATCAATGGATACAGTCAAAATTCCTCCATTTGTGGTGGAAGTCCGCCATTGACGAGTTCTCTTTGCTACTACATCATCTAGTAGTTGTTCTGTGTTCAACTGGGCCTGAACCTTTAGGCCTCTTCTGAAAAGAAAAGTTGCCTGACGAGTGTCTTTCTGATGAGTCAATTTATTCCCACTTCTGGTATAATTGGCTGGAATGTTATTTTTTCTATTTAACTGGTTAGGTCTCTTGAGAACTGCAACTGGTTTTCTCTGCACTTCATTTTGTCTCAGAAGGTTTGCTTTTCTTTTTAATGCTGGGAAATATCGTTCTATATTCTTGTCACTTAGAAGTGGCCGAATTATAGGACTCATCCGTTTTCGAATTCCAGTTGTTTTCCTAGCTGCAAGGCCAGTGATGACTCCATAAGGATGTCTCTTTCCAGGCATTATTCTTCCTCTGCTACTCAGACTATTCTTACCAAAACCAGAATTTTGTTGGATTCCCCATCGTACTCTCATCCTGAATTGCCGGGCACCACTTTGTTGAAGTCTTCTATTCAGTCCCGAAAAATTCTGCTTCTTTCCTTCCTTTCGATTCAATTTGATGATATCATCTAGAGACATATCAATTTTGTCAAGGTTTTCATTACTGCGGGATTTCGGCAGCGGGGACAGGGACGCCGCGGCTCCCACCAACCGGGAACAAAATCGGTTCATGGCTGGAGACGTCCCGCTGATTCAGTCAGCAAAGAAGGCCGGAGTCTGAGGCCTGCCACCTCCCACTCACGCTCACCGACCGCATTTGAGATCTTATTCCCCATCAATTGTTAGTTTAGTTCAAATAAATTCTTATAAATTTTTTTTTAAGTGATGGAAAACATACGCCAAAATATGAAACATAGTTCACTTCTGGTTGGAACTACCGGCGCTTTTTCAAATTCTTTGTACTTTTTGGAACTCTTTAATACTTTCCAATGTTTCTAATCAGGCATGTATTTATTTTATCATTGGAAAAAAACTTAAAAGGAAGCTTTTACGAAAGTGAAAAGACAACCTACAAATTGGGGAAAATTATTTACATCATATATCTAATAAGGACTTAATATGTAAAATATATAAAGAATCCCTACAATGCAACAAGCAAAAGACAATCAACCTAATTTTCAGATGGGAAAAGGGCTTAAAAATAAACATTTTTCTAAAGGAGATATATAGCCCTAGTTAGGTGGTTAGTTGGTTGGAACATTGTCCCATACACCTAAAAGTTGTGGGTTTGAATTCAGCGCACATACGCTATGTGTAGGTTTGATCCCTTGCTGGGGTATGTACTGGGAGCAACCAATCAGTGTTTCTCACATTGATGTTTCTCCCCATCTTCTTCTCTCTCTAAAATCAATTAACATATCCTTGGGTGAGGATATGTTTAAAAATTAAGAAATTTAAATAAAAAATAAACAAATGGACAATAAGTACATAAAAAAATGATCAAGGAGGTTAACTCTCAGGGGAGTGCATATACAAACCATAATGAAATGCCATCTCATACCTAAAATATGGCTTAATTTTTTTTAATTTGGAAAATAAGAGGCTGTAGAAAAATGGAAACTTTTGTTCATTGCTGATAGGAATGTAAAAGGGTGCAGTCACTGTGGAAAACAGTTCTGTTGTTTTTCAAGAAGTTAAACATAAAATTGCCATATGATCCTGCATTTGCACTTTGAGGGATACACCCAAAAGAATTCAGAAACAGGGATTCAAACAGATTCTTATGTGCCATTATTTATTGCAGCATCATTCACAATAGCCAAAAAGTGGGAGCAACCAAACTGTCCATCAACCGATGAAAGGAAAAACAAAATGTATATATAAAACAATGGAATATTCTTTAACCATAAAGAGAAATGGAATTCTGACACATGCTACAACATAGATGACCCTTGAAAACATTATGCTGAGTGAAATAAGCCAGACACAAAAAAGATAAATGTTGTACAATTCTGCTTATATTAAATATCTAAAATATACAAGTGCATAGCAATAAAAGTAGATTAGAGTTTACCAAGGGCTGGGAGGTGGGAAAATGGAAATTACTACTTCGTGGGTACAGAATTTAGGTTTGGGGTGATGAAAACTGTTAGAAATAGTGGTGATGGTTGCATTGTAATTAACGTCATTGAATTATACACTTAAAATGTTTAAAATGGAAAATTTTACGTTACATATATTTTACCATAATACAAAATAGTAAAAAGGAGAGAGAGAAACCCTCTAAAAATGCATGCTCTAGTTATTATTTAACTTTGTTAGTTTGAGTCAAGTCTGGCCTTTCAAGCATCTATTAACACCTTCTGTTTTTTGTTTTTAATTAGTCATTTGAGTTATATAGGCTTAAATGTTATCTAGCTTTAATCTTTTTATATCTTTTTGTAAGGCCTCAATTTAGTTTTCTCTTTGCAACACAGAGATGCAAGGACTCTTTGAAGTCACAAAGCCAATCAGATTTTTGATAGGACTTCTCTGAGCTTCCACTTTCTTATTTGTAAAATAGGGAGAAATAATAGCACCTATCTCACAGCTGTTGTTATATAATTAAAGGACATAAAATGTAAATGAAGCACTGGCTAGTATGGCTCAATGGGTTGAGCTCAGGCAGGTCTGAAAACTGAAAGGCTGTCAGTTCAATTCCCAGTCAGGGCACATGCTTGGGTTGCAGGCCAGATCCTCAGTTGGGGGTCTGTGAAAGGCAACCAATTTATGTTTCTCTTGCACTTCAATGCTTCTCTCCCTCCCTTTCCCTCTCTCTAAAAATAAATAAATAAAATATTACAAAATGTAAACAAACCATTTTGGCTGCAATTGGTAAGATTGAAAGCCTTGCTATTCAAAGCTTTGGTCCCTGAACTAGCAGTAGCATCACCAGGGAGCTAGCTTGTCAGAAACACAGAATCTTGAATTCCACCCCATATCTACTGAAACTGCATGTTAACAAAGTTCTCAAGTGATTCATTCACACTGTAAGGTTGGAAAAAGCACTGATTCAAAGAGGTCTCATAAGTAATTCTCAGGCCATGTTGCAGATTAGGGTCACTTCACCAGCTTTAAAAACAACTATTCCTAGGCTGTTCCCCAACATTATAACTTAATTGGTCAGGAATGGGTGTTTGGAGTCAGAATAAAAGCTTCTAGGTGAATCAAATATGCTGATAGAAATGAGGGTCTCAAGGTTACTCCCAGCATCCTTCTCCCCATCCAGAATTAAGACATTATAAGCAGGACATTTCTTGTATCATTAACAATTATACATATATTTTCTTATTTGATGGAAAACTTAAAGACAATGCAGAAACATACAACTAATAATATCAAACCACAGACTCAAATACCCAGAGATATATTGGTGAATTTCCCTCTTATCTTTTTGTTGGGGTGGGGAGATGTAAACAATTGTGGTGAATTTTTTGTCTGTTAATAGTTATAATTATTTTACATGCTGAATTTTTTTCACCTAAGAATTTACCTATGTTATTAAAACTTTTGATAAAATTTCTCTTAAATAACTATATAAAATCCTATTAAAGGTAATACAGCTTATTTTTTTACTTTCCTGTAGTTAGATATTTGGCTTATTCCCATTTTTATTATAACTAATAACTCACCTAACAGGTTTTCAGACATTTCTTAGAAATTTATGACTTGAAGTTACAAATTGTTTTCTATATCATTTACCAATTTGGGATAAGTCTTAATGACTTGGAAAAGGGCATTGGTTATTAAAGGTGTCAGTGCTTTATCATATTTTCTCAGTTGTTTATTTTTTAGTTTTTGTTATGATATTTTTGATTTACAAGTAGATTTTGCTCATATGTGACCAATTCTAACAGTATTTTCCTTTTGAATTCTTCCATCATTTGCTCTGCAATAATCGCCCCCCCCAGCTTGTATAATCAGTACTCTTAAACACAGTTTTCAAAAGTACCTGAAATTAATTTTAATGTATCTTGTGAGGCCTCTAAATTGTTTTTTTTTTCCAAGAAGATAACCAGATATCTCAACATTTTTCCTTTATACATAAATTTGTGACAACTTTTATCCCATAACAGTTTCTCATGAAAAGCTTGTTCTCTGTATTTGTATCACCATGTTTTAAGAGCCATAGAATTGTAGTAGATATAAATTTGTGATTTACTATTCTAGTGTTTATAGCTTCAAAACTAACCCTAAGCCCTGGCTGGTGGCACAGTGGATAAGGTGCCTGCCCACCTGCGAACCCAAAGGTCGCTGGTTTGATTCCCCAGCCAGGGCACATAACCAGGTTGCAAGCCAGGTCTCCAGCCAGGTCCATAGCTGGAGGCAGGTGAAAGACAACCATACATTGATGTCTCTCTCCCTCTCTGCTTCTATCCTTTTCCCCCCTCTTTAAATATAATAAAATCTTTAAAAAAAAAAAGAATTCTGCATCTATGTTTATAAGTAAGAGTGGTTTGACAGTTTTCTGGGGGTGGGGGATGTGCGCGCATGTTCTATTTTTTCAAGTTTTGCTATTCAGATTACAGTTTCATAGAATTGGGTGTGAGTTTCCTGCAGCTGCGTCAGCTCTGACTCCTGGCGACCCTATGCATGAATGATGGCCACACTGTCCTGGCCTCAGCAGCTCTACTGAGCGTCTGGAGGCTTTTGGAGGCTATTTCTATGACTCCTTTTATGGAGCCAGTGAATGTCATACTTGGTCTTTGTCTTTTTCCTGCTGCCTTCTACTTTTGAGTTCATAGTTTGCCACTATTTTTTGAGTTGGGGAGTTTACCACTATTTTCTATATTCAGAAACAGTTTATGTAGCATAGAACTATACTTGTATGTTTCTTTAATTTAAAAAAATTATTCATCTATAAAATGTCTATGTTGTGTTGAGGTGAGAAATGGGATGGAAATTGAGAGTAATGATACCATTCTCCACTTCTTCAGTAATTGGTTCATTTAAGTGTTTTATATTATTTTTCCCATCACCCTTCACCTCTCCCCAGGCACTCTTCTACCTCTATCAACCCTCCCTCTGCAATCACCACACTGTTGTCTTTGTCCATGAGTCCTTTCTCTGTTTTCTTATTTTGCTCAATCCCTTCTTTCCCACAGCACCTCTTCCCCAGAACCTAGTCTGCTCTCTATGAGTCTCTTATTTTCATTGTTAGTTCAGTTTGTTCATCAGATTCCACATGTGAGTGAAATAATATGATACTTGTCTTTCTCTGACTGGCTTATTTCACTTAGTATAATGCTTTCCAGGTCCATCCATTCTGTCTCAAAGTGTAAAATTTTCTTTTACTTTACCGCCTAGTAGTATTCCATTGTGAAATGTACTATAGTGGTTTTATCTGCTCATGTACTAATGGACACTTGGCTGCTTCCAAATCTTGGCAATTGTAAATAACACTCCAATGAACATAAAAGTACATATATTTTGAATTAGTGTTTCTGGTTTCTTTGGGTAAATTCCCAGGAATGAAATTGTTGGATCATAAGGCAGTTCTATTTTTAATTTTTTGAGGTACCTCCACACTGCTTTCCACAGTGGCTGCACCAATCTGTGTTTCCACTAACAGTGCAAAAGTGTTCCCCTTTTTCCACATCCTCACCAGCATTTCTTGTTGATTTATTGATGATAGCCTTTTAGATGTATGTAAAGTAATATTTCATTGAGGTTTTAATTGGCATTTCTCTGATAATTGGTGATATTGAGCATCTTTTCACATGTCTATAGGCCCTCTGTAGGGCCCATTTGGAAAAGTGTCTATTGAGATAATTTTCCCACTTTTTAATTGGACTGGTTTTGGTTTTGGTGTCAAATTTTGTTCTTGGTTTTAAATAACTATTGGTTGCATATAGTTTCCCAGAAAAAATATCCATTTAGGGAGGATTTAAATTATATACACTTGTTCATAAATCTCTTATGTTGTTATACTTCTCTGTAACCTTTGTTACATTTTTTGCATTTGATGTTTTCCTTACCCCAAGAATAATCATCTGGATTTATTTATTAATACTAGTGCTTTCTGCTTTCTGGTTCATCAGTTTTGCTTTACTATTTCTTCCCCTTTGCTTTGCTTAAGGCTATTATTACTTTCCTTTTTTTCTAACTTCTTGAGGTAGACACACAGATTTGAGGTTATTTTATTTGTTTCTTGCCCCTTATTTTATTTTATTTTATTATTTTTGCCTCTCTCCTTTAAAATTTTTAAAGCATATAAAACAATAATTTAAATTCTAAGTGCAACTCTGGCAACATTTTGTAAAATTATTATTATTTTTCTTAGTCTATTTTTAATATTTTTCCTCATTTAAGGAAGCCCCTAATTATATAGCCAAGTGAGTTTAGATTTCCAAGTAGTTTTTGTTTATTTGTTTAAACTTACTAATTTTTAGAGTTTTTTGTTTTTTTTTTCTTTTTGGTCCTAAAGACAAGGAATATGGCCTGTATTGCTTTGGATTTGAAAATTTATTGAACCTTTCTTGTAAAATAATGTAAAAGCAATTGAAAATACCTGTATCATACTTATAAAAATATCATTTAAAATACATTATCATATGAAAATATCATTTAGTTAAATACCATTTAAATATTGTAAATCATTACATTACTCTAGTCTTATATAACCTTATTTATTTTTTATTTTTTATTCATTTAGTCTGTTGTAGACTTATAGTTATATATTAAATTTCCCCACCACAACTATGTTAATCTATTTCTCTCACATATCTAACTTGTCTGCTTAGGTATTTTTACTTCATGCTTCTAGACTATATCTTTTATAAAAATAAAATTATGTTTTTACTGCCATTATGAATTCTTTGTTACCTTAAATTTTACTTTGTCCTATATTAATCATACTCTAGCTTCTTTTTGTTTATATTTGCCTCACAGGGCTTTGCTCATCCATTATCTTTAATCTTCCTTTATCTTTTATATTGTAAGATATTAGTTTAGAATACATAATACATTAATTTTGTTTTTAATATAATCTGAAAGTCTATGCCTCTCTTTAAAAAATTTACCCACTCAATTATATGATTATTATTTCTATACTAGGTACACTTGCAATCTTATTTCATGTTTCTGTGTTTGTGTATATGCGATTATTATTGTTGATGCTAATATCTAATTGTTTCTTATTCTCTTTTTTGCCATTGGACTATGTTTTGCTTTGTATTCTATGTAAAGTTGACATCTGATACTTAATTATACTAGTAGTTTACTTTAAAGGTTGTTAAAAATGTTTTTAACTTATGCACTGATATACTCGTTAAAAACTAGGATACCCGAGAATGTACAGATCATGCCCATGTGGATCTTCAGCTAAGAATTGCTTCCTTCTCACAGAAGTGTGACCTTTCTCCAGGTATGGGATAATGCATGTTTGTGCTTTAATATACTACATATTGGTTGCAGACAATAGCTAGGTCTTTCATAGGAACTGTGCTTTGGGTCCCATGATATGCCATAGAGTCTATATGATCAGCAGACCTTTCTGAGAACACTGTACCCCATTTCTGCGCAGCTGTGCTATAGCAGATGCAGCTGAGACTCTCTACAAGTGCCAGAAGGGAATATGGTGACAGAAGGAAAGATTTATGTTCCCTGGGAAAAGGTGGCCTCCAGATACAATGTCAGTTATTCTTCCTTGTGTATAAGATGTCCCTAGATCAGGTGCTATAAATTGGGGAAACTATCTCAGTTTTTAATTACACCAAATGAAATCCTTACAATTTAAGACTATTTCTCCTGCATGTTATAATGAGTGGAAAGAGAGATGGTGTGAGTTTATGGTGAAGCCAGTATTTTTTACAACAAGTGTTGGCTTTTCTCATATTTGGAAGATAATTGTTTGTATTCTATGATGAGAAACCTTGTTGAAGCTGCCTGATCATCAGAATCATAGGACTTAATATTGTCTCACTAGACAGTCATTCCTTTTTAGATAAGCATTACTTTTTACATGATCAAAAATGCAAAAACTTAGAGAAAGTGCAACATATTAATTGAGTCATGACCTAACACCTTCTAATTGAACATTTCCCTAAATACACTTGACTCTGCAGGGAGGAAAAGAGGAGAAGCAGTAAGGCAAATGTGAGACAGACATCTTCCACCCACTCACTAGTGGGCTCTGGGCTGCCACATGATCCTCCATTTAGTGCATGCCGGACCATGTGCAGGAGAGGTACTAAGCTAGATTTCTCCTTCAGTCACATGCTGACTTAAAACCTGATTCTTTCAGGGCAAGATTTGGTACCACTTTGCGCTGGCTGCCCCCAAGAGATACCTGTCAACAGCACAGAGCTGGAGGAGCCTCTGAATCATTCCATCGCAAAGCTTAATGCAGAGAATAATGGAACTTTCTATTTCAAGATTGACACCGTGAAGAGGGCAACAACACAGGTCTGTAAATTATGCTACAAGAATAGTCATATCGTAGTCTGTGTGCGAATTGCTTACTCATTTGCCACTGATCTTGGCTCTGGGCTGGGAAACAGTGTACCTGATGAAAGGAATTTAAATTTCAAGTCTCAGCCTCACTGCATGCTTGATGTGTGATGTTGGACATGTGATTTAGAACATTCTTTTCATTTTATGTCTGTAAAGAACAGGGGTGAGGATCAAATAAGATATATGTCAATGCATTACCTTTTAAAACTCTAAAGTGTTATATAAATTCTAGCAACTATAAATAGTAAAATGTGGGGCTAGGAAAAGCAGGACTTATTCTCTACCTTTCCAGATTCATTTGCTATTGTAGTATCACTTTAGACCTTGGGCTCAGCCACACTGGTCAGTCTATCATCCCCCAGACTCCTCACACTCACACCTCCATGTCATTGCCCCCCTGCCTGGGTATCCTTCCAATCCACAAAAGTATCCTCTAAGGATTTGTCTTTCCTTCCATGCCCCGTTAATGGAGGATGAGGAGAGTCTTACATTGGGGGTCAGGAGATCCTGTTCTACCACAGTATTTATCCTCCTGTCCTGGCTAATTCCAGGCAGTTATTTAGATCCAGTCTCTGTGACCCCCATATGTAAATTGCTTCCAACTCCAACATGTATGACTAATCTATTCATAGACCGATTCCTATTACAAACCTCAAAACTAGCTACCCTAATTATATGCCATGGAAAAGTAATCAAAATAGAATGAAACTGTTGGAGCAAACCAACATGCTTTGTAATGTACTGAAAAGAAAGTTTTCTTAAAACAGTCATATTTTGGCTCAGTAATTGAATTTCTAGAAATCTAGAGTATAGACGATGATATTCAATGTTGCACTAACTATAAAAGAAAAATACTAAACTGTCAAATTGATCCATATAGAAATAGAATATCAAGCAGCATTTATAAAGCATCGTTGTGAGGAGTCCTTTTTTAAGATTTTTAAAAATTTATTTAATTTTAGAGAGAGGGGAAGAGAGGAACAAAGAGAGAAAGAGAAACATCCATGTGTGGTTGCCTTCCCACACCATCAATTGGGGACCTGGCCCTCAACCCAGGCATGTGCCCTGACTGGGAATTGATCCAGTGATCCTTTGGTTTGCAGGCCAGTACTCAACCCACTAAGCCACACCAGCCAGAGCTATGAATAGTTCTTGATGTGGTAAATGCTTGTGTTTAAAATATGCAGTGAAAAGAAAAGAGGTCATCAATTGAATATACATTCTGTTGTCAATTGTGTTATAAAAAAGTATAGGAAAACAATGCTGAAAATACACAAATGCCTCCAAGCTGTTCACAGTGGTGGCTTAGATGATGGCACAATGGCTGTTTATTTTCATCTTGTAATTTCCAGTGTTAGTTTTACTACTAGGAAAAAAAAAAGCCTAAGCAAATGGTATGAAGATCAATCAAAACTGATGCTTGGATTGCTCTCCAAGCACTTATTCCTGCTCCAGATACTGCCACCTTCTATCCCTCAGTTTAGGGGCACACTATCTGTGTTAGGCTTACTCACAGGGTACACCAACCCATGCTACTCTTTTCTTTTCTTTTATATTAAATTTATGGGGTAACATTGATTAGTAAGATTATATAGGTTTCAAATATACAAATCTATGATACATGATCTTCCTATTGCACCACCCAATGTGTGTCTTCAGTTACCATATATTTATAAGCTTTTCTTAACTTATGTATAACCATGCTACTCATGTTTGTCAGCTTTTCTTCTCACTTCCTATTTCTACTTCTTGTGAAATTCCCTTATTCTCCATGAAGCAGGAATAGTCTAGTACACCGCTGTACATTGCATATTAGAGGTTTGCTGTCAGGAGAAACCCAATCACTCTCAAACATGACTAATAAGTCCTTTTAGTGCTTACAGTTCTCTATAAATTAACTAATCAACATTCTAGTGTGCGTGTGTCTGTTTATACTGAGGATGCCAGGGGAACAACAACAAGTAATGCTGTTAACTGAAGGGAACTGAGATTCCTTCAATTGACAAATCAATATAGAATATGTAAGAATCTCAAACTTTCTTAGATGAATCTTCACTGGTTTTTGCGTTTAAAGAGAGCAATTTGGTTGTTCAGACATGGTCGTTGAAGGAAGCCCAGGTGGGAACAGCCAAGTTACTGGAAATCCACTTATCATATGATGGATTTGACAAAAGCCAATCCCCAATGATCAATTTGCCAAATTGCTAAAGATTTATTTTATAGATTTAGGTTTGTCTTGGCTTTGCATATTTAGTCCTATTTGGATGCAGTGATGGGTTCAACTTGAAATGAACCATTTCAAGTTGGTTTCATATTTCAGACAACAAATATTTCTTTAAACTTCTGTTTGCACATGTGAATTATTGCAATTTCTGTCATAGGCCATTTATTTTTCCCTGCCTCTACTGTCACTGTCCCTGCTATTGCCCATATTCCTCTTGTCTTTGCTCAGACTTTAAGAGTCTGTGGGTATAAGACATTGGTCATTTTGGTTTGAGTTCCATTCCTAGCAATGGTGATTGAAGCTGAATGCTTCCCACACATGACCAGTACCAGGTATCATTGCTAATTTTCACCTTTGCCAATTTATGAAAGATTAAAAATGCTGTTGCATTTTTTGATGTGTATACCTTTGGTTATTAATGAAGGATAACATTTTTTCAGGTTTAATGACCATTTTAACTTCTTTTTTGAAATATCTGTTCATGGCTTTTATTCTTTTATTGGTGTTCATCTTCATATGTGTAAGAATATTAATCCTATACCATAATTTTTCCTGTTGGCTTTTTACTTAGTTTGCTTTTATTTTTGAGAATCATCATTCATTTTTTGGACAAATTTAGACAGTTTTTTCTTCCTTTAGATTTCCTTATACAGCTTATCATCTAAGAAAGGCCTTCCTCATCCTTGGATAATATAAGTATTTATTTATATCTTTTGAATTTATGTCATTAATTTAGAATTTAAGTGCATTTAGAATTTATTTTGCTGTAAGGTATTCTCTATGTATTTTTTAGGATTTTATTTAATTTTAGAGAGGGGAGAGGGATGGATAAAAAGAGGAAGAGAAACATTAATGTGCAAGAAATATATTGAATTGTTGCCTCTTGCATACCCCTAACTGGTGACATGGACCTCAACACAAGCATGTATCCTGTCTGGAAATTGAACCAGCAACCTTTGGGTTCACAGGTTGGTGCTTAATTCACTGAACCACAGCAGTTAGGACAGTAGTTTCTATTTTAAAAACAACACTCTAACAGGAGGGCTTACATGGAGAAGAATAGTGATAAGAATGACACCTGATAATAATGGCAATAGTTAAAAAATAAAATGATAATCAGCATATATCTATCAATAAGCACCTTAAATACAAATGGAATAAGTGCTCCAAACAAAAGACATAGGGTAGCTGAATGGATAAGAAAACAAGACCATATATATATCCTATCCCCAAGAGACCTACTTCAGATGAAAGATACACACAGACTAAAAGTAAAGGGATGGAAAAAGATATGTCATACAAATGGAAAGGAAAAAAGAATCTGGAATAGCAATGTGTATATCCAACCAAATAGACTTTAAAACCAAGGCTAGATAGCTGGTGTCCTACGTCAGAGCCACCACAGTGGAGCCGCCCAGGACTGGGCCCTTAGAAAGAAGGAGGCAAGAAGACGGTGGAGGACCAGTGCTGCGGATAGGAAAGTGGAGATCTAGAAGATCAAGGAGGTGATTAAGAGCTTGGAGGTGGCCCGGGGCAATGACACAAGCATATCATTGATCATTCCTCCCAAAGACCAGATCTCATGAGTGGCAAAAATGTTAGCTAATGAGTTTGGAACTGCATCTAACATTAAGTCAGGCATAAACAGCTTTTCAGTCCTGGGAGTCATTATATCTGTACAACAAAGACTCAAACTTTATAACAAAGTACCTCCAAATGGCCTGGTTGTTTACTTTGGTACAACTGTAACAGAAGAAGGAAAGGAAAAAAAGTCAACATTGACTTGGAACCTTTCAGACCAATTAATACATCATTGTATTTGTGTGGCAGCAAATTCCATCCTGAGGCTCTTACAACACTACTTTCAGATGATAGCAAGTTTGGTTTCATTGTAGTAGATGGTAGTGGTGCACTTTTTGGCAAACTCCAAGGAAACACAAGAGAAGTCCTGCACAAATTCACTGTGGATTTCCCAAAGAAACATGGTAAAAGAGGTCAGTCAGCCTTGCGTTTTGCTCATTTAAGAATGGAAAAGCAACATAACTATGTTAGGAAAGTAGCTGAGACTGCTGTGCAGCTGTTCATTTCTGAGGACAAAGTGAATGGCTGGTCTTGTTTTAGCTGGATTGGCTGACTTTAAAACTGAACTAAGTCTATCTGATATGTTTGATCAGCGGTTGCAATCAAAAGTTTTAAAATTAGTTGATATATCCTATGGTGGTGAAAATGGATTCAACCAAGCTATTGAGTTATCTACTGAAGTCCTCTCCAATGTGAAATGTATTCAAGAGAAGAAATTAATAGGATGATACTTTGATAAAATCAGCCAGCACATGGGCAAGAACTGTTTTGGATACACTAAAGGCTTTAGAAATGGGAGCTGTAGAAGTTCTAATAGTCTATGAAAATCTGGGTATAATGAGATATGTTCTTCATTGCCAAGGCACAGAAGAGGAGAAAATTCTCTACCTAACTCCAGAACAAGAGGAGGATAAATCTCATTTCACAGATAAAGAGACAGGATAAGAACATGAAGTAGTTGAGAGCATGCCTCTGCTGGAATGGTTTGCTAACAGCTGTAAAAAATTTAGATCTACATTGGAAATTGTCACAGATAAATCACAAGAAGGATCCCAATTTGTAAAAGGATTTGATGGAATTGGAGATATCTTGCGGTACCAAGTAGATTTCCAAGGAATGGAATACCAGGGAGGAGACAATGAATTTTGATGATTACTAGATAGTCAACATGGGTCCAGCAAAATGTGCCTCACCCTCCAGCATCCAACCCAAGGAGCATACCTCTGGTGGAATCCAAACAGATCCCTGCCTTCTAATTGGAACATTTCCAGAACATAATCCATGAGCATTGGATATTGAAAAGAAAACTGAAACAAAACCAGACCCAACCCTACACTTTGGTTTGTCATGGTGTCAGCACAGCAGCCTACAACTAAGTTCCTAACTGCCACTTTGGACTAATTTAAACAAGAACCCCAGTTTTTACTTTAAACAAACAAACAAACAAACAAGCAAAAAAAAAAAAAAAACCAAGGCTATAATAAGAGACAAAGGACACTACCAAAGGATAAAGGGGACAATCTAATAAGAGAATATAACCCAAGTGAACCTTTATGCACTTAATATAGGAACACCTAAATATGCAAAGCAAATCTTGATGGACATAAAGGGAGAGATAGACAGAAATAGTATCATAAGATGGTATTTTAACACCCCATTGACTTCAATGGGTAGATCTTCCAGACAGAAAATCGAAAACAAGATAGCGGCCTTAAACAATAACACACTAGATCAAATGGATCTACAGAGCATTTCACCCCAAAGCAGAAGAACATATATGCTTTTCAAGTGCACATGGAATGTTTTCTAGGATAGACTACATGTTAGGATGCAAAATAAGTCTCAATAAAATTAAAAAGATTGAAGTTATATCAAGCATTTTCTCTGACCAGAATGCTATGAGATTAGAAACCAATCACAAGAAGAAAACTGAAAAAATACACAAAGATCTGAAAGTTAAATAACATATTATTAAACAGTGAATGGGTCAACAACAAGATCAAGAAAAAAATCAGAAGATACCTTGAAACAAATGAAAATGAAAACACAACAACCCAAAATTTGTGGGATACAGAGGGAGCAATCCTAAGGGGAAAATTCATATTATTGCAGGCCTATCTCAAATAGTCTAAAATAATGATATAAAATGTCAGTGAATCCAAGAGCCAGCTCTTTGAAAAAATAAACAAAATTGACAAATTTTTAACCAGACTCATCAACAAAAAAAGAGAGAAGACCCAAATAAATAAAATCAGAATTGAAAGAAGAGAAATAACAACTGACACCAAAGAAATACAAAGGCTTGTAAGAAAATATTATGAACAACTATATACTTAGATGAAATGGATGAATTTCTAGAAACATGCAATCTTCCAAAACTAAAAGAGGAAGAATCAAAGAATCTGAATAAACAGATTACATCTAGTGAAATTAAATCAGTAATCAAAAAATTTCCAACAAACAAATGCCCTGGACTGGACAGCTTCACAGGTAAATTTTACCAAACATTCTGAGAAAAAAACATCTCTCCTTCTCAAACTATTCCAAAAAATTCAAGAGGAGGGAAGATTTCCAAGCTCATTTTACGAGGCCAGCATTATCCTAATTCCAAAACCAGATAAAGACAATACAAAAAAGAAAAAAGAAATTATACCTCAATATCCCTGAAGAACATAGATGCTCAAATCCTCAACAAAATATTACCAAACCAAATACATCAACACATCAGAAAGATCATACACCATGCTCAAGTGGGATTTATTCCAGAAATGCAAGGAAGGAACAACATTTGCAAGTCAATAAGTGTGATACACTACTTAAATAAAATGAAGGACAAAACCTATGTTCATAGCAATAGATGCAGAAAAGCATTTGATCAAGTCCAGCACCCATTTATGGTAAAAACTCTCAGCAAAGTGGGAATAGAGGGAACATACATAAACATAATAAAGGCCATATGTGACAGACCTACTGCCAGAATCATACTCAGTATGCAGCATCTATAAGTGTTCCCCTTAAGATCAGGAACAAGACAGGGATGTTCACTTTCACCTCTCTTATTCAATGTAGTACTGGAAATCCTAACCACAATAATTAGACAAGAAGAAAAAAGGCATCCCAATTGAAAAGAAAGAGGTAAAACTGTCTTTATTTGCAGATGACATGATATTGTACATAGAGTACCCCAAAGATTCCACTGAGAAACTACTAGAACTGATAAATTAATTCAGCAAAGTAGCAGGATACAAAATTACTATCCAGAAATCAGTTGCATTTTTATATGTCAATAATAAACTATCAGAAAGGGAAATGAAGAAAACAATACTATTCATGATTGCTTCAAAAAGAATAAAATACCTAGGAATAAATTCAACCAAGGATGTAAAAGAACTGTACATGGAAAATTATGGCACTGAAGAAAGAAATAGAAGCAGAAACAAATAAGTGGAAACACATACCATGTTCATGCATAGGAAGAATTAACATAATTTAAATGTCCATGTTACCAAAAGTAATCTGTAGGTTCAATGCAATTCCTATCAAGACACCAATGACGTATTTCACAGAACCACAGCAAATCTTTCAAAATTGATATGGAACCACAAAGGGCCCCACATGGCAACAAAGGTCCTGAGAAAGAACAAAGATGGAAGAAACATGCTATCTAATAACAAACTATACTATAAGACCATTGTAATTAAAACAGCATGGTACTGGCATGAAAAACAGTCACACAGATCAATGGAACAGAATAGGGCACCCAGAAGTAATCTGACATCTTTATGGTAAATTAATATTCAACACAGGAGGCAAGCAAATATAATAGGCTAAAGGCAGTTTATTGAATAAATGGTGTTAAGAAAATCAGATACATGCAGAAAACTTAAAATAGACCACCTTTTTACATCACACACAAGAATAAATTCAAAATGGATTAAGGGCTTAGATGTTAGACCAGAAACTATAAAAATCCTAGGAAGAGAAACATAGGCACTCAAATCTTAGATATTGCTTATAGCAATATTTTATCTGATGTCTTCTCAGGCTAGGGAAACAAAGGAAAAAAATATACAAATGCGACTCTATCAAACTAAAAATATTTTGCACAGCAAAGGAAACTATCACAAAATAAAAAAACAACCTACAAAATGAGAGAACATATCTGCCAATACACCTGATAAGGTGTTAATATCCAAAGTTGATAAAGAATGTATAAAACTCAAGACCAAAACCCCCCAGAAAATCCAATTTAAAAATGGGCAAGGACCCTGGCTGGCAGCACAGTGGTCAAGACGCTGGCCTGTGAACCCAAAGGTCACAGGTTCGATTCCCCAACCAGGGCACATAACCAGGTTGCAAACCAGGTCTCCAGTCAGGTCTCTGGCTGGAGGCAGGTGAAACACAACCATACATTGATGTCTCTCTCCCTCTCTGCCGCTCTCCCTTCCCCTCTTTCTAAAAATAATGAAATAAAATCTTAAAAAAAAAAAAAAAGGGCAAGGATCCCTGGCCAGTGGCTCAGTGGATAGGAGCTGGCCTGCGAACCCAAAGGTCGCTGGTTCAATTCCCAGCCAGGGCACATAACCAGGTTGCACGCCAGCTCTCCAGCCAGACCCGTAACTGGAGGCAGGTGAAAGGCAACTGTACATTGATGTTTCTCTCTCTCTCTCTGCCCCTTTCCCTTCTCCTCTCTCTGGAAATAATAAATAAAATCTTTTTTAAAAACAAAGATAAATCCAAAGATTTTTTAAAGTTAATTATGAATAAAAGTTAGTTATGAATTTTTTAATTAAAAATATAACTATGTTTACCTAGCAAAACAATTCTAGAAAAGGTAGAAGGGAATTTAGTTCTTTCTATGACTCTGTACTCTTGCTCCTCTGTTCTTCCTCCCACCACACTTTCTCCATGCTTTTAAAAATCACAGAGACAGGGAAAACTGTTATGATTTGCTTTTATGAATGAGACTATACTTCAACCCTGTATTTCATATATTTTTAAATAATAGTCTTCCCTCCAAGTCAACAGATGTATATTGATGTATTCTGTAGATAGGGATGTAATACTACACACACACACACACACACACACACATTTAAATCCTAGAATTAAGTATTAAATAACTTGGTCTAGAAATATCAACTATCTTTTTAACATATAATTTAAAGTCATTTTTACCAAGAATATTTTTAATTATAAAAGATATAAGATGTGGCATTTTAAAATAATGTTTTCTTTTAAAAACTTATTTTTATTTTATTATGATAAGATAGAACAAAATATGCCATTTGATTCCTTTTAAACACACAATTTAGTTGCATTAAGTACACTAGTAATGTTGTACAACTACCTAGACACACAAAGTAGATTAGAGCTTAACAGAAGCTGGATGAAAGGGTAATGGGATTTACTGCTAAATGGGGTGATGAAAAGGTTTGAAAATACATAATACACGTGATGATGGTTGTAAAATGACTTCTTAAAATCTATACTTGTGATATTTTTGACCACAGAGAAGTTTTAAAATGTGAGTTTAATAAAATAAAATAAAATTTTTATTTAAAAAACATAAGTTTAATTTTTTTAATAACTAGAATGTGACTCTTCCAGAAAAAAAGTAAATTTGAGCTAAATATGTTAATTGTGAAGACAGCACTGTATAATGATTTAAACTGTTGGTAGAGATTTAAATGGTTCCTTAATGTAAAGAAAGTTAAGAGAAGCAAACTACAAATTCAAAATATTTTCTCTAATTACATAAATTAATCCACACCATTTCTATTGTGGAACTAACACAGTATTTCTCTGACTCAAGAGTTGTCAGGACAATAAGATAATGTAAAGAAAATGTTTAAGATTTTCTTCCTACTCCATTTAGATTATACTACAGCTGAGCTCTTAAATGACTAATAAATTTTTCAGCTATTGAACAATAAAACTCAGAAAAGTATAACAAAAACTATACCCTGCTTTTTCTTTTTCCATGTGGAAAAGGAAATGAGACCAATCAACAGCCAAATATTTTACACATGCCTATAAACTAAAATTAAGTTGTGAAACATTTGTGCTTTTTCTGTGTAACTCTATTGGTCAATGTGTAATTACAATCTTAATATTCTCCCCTAAGATCTCTTAGGGTAAAACACATGATTTATTATACAATATTAATTAAGCTACTACATTGAGCTAATTTATTTTCCAGGTGGTGGCTGGAATAAAATATGCTATCGAGTTCACGGTCAGAGAAACCACATGTACCAAGGAAAGCAATAAAGAGTTGACTGAAGATTGCGAGATCAATAAACATGGAGTGAGTAGTAATTCCACCTTCTACTTATTCCTTAGAAATCTACTTAATGTTTGAAATTTGTTTAAGTTTCATGAATAACACTGTTCTCTCTTTTGGCTTTTGTTTTCATGGATAGAAAATTCTAGGCTGCAATGCTAATGTTCTTATTGTATCATGGCTGAAGAAAATTGAATCTACTATCAATTGTCGGCCATTAATTCAGGTATGGTTCTAATTACAGTCAGCTTGGTTACATTTTGATGATTCTGAAAAGTGTATTTTGAGGTTAAAAATAGACCATTATTTAAATACATTGGAGGGATTTTTTTTTTATGGAGGCAACTCTTACATTTCTGTACTGATCTCTATTTCACAGCTGGAAAGGAAAACAGCAGTCCTCTAAATCACTTACCCCGCATTGTCAGTGCCCCATGTTTCAGCAGGCTCTCTCTTAGTGAAGGACAGGCAGTGCCTGCTGAGGAGAGCAGACATGGGCTATGCAGCTTCATGGTGTACTGAGGGTGCTTCTTTGGCATCTGCTTATATCCAAGGAACTTGGGAGAAATGCAGATCTCAGGCCCCACTCCACATTTATTTACGCTAACTCCGCATTTTTAACATGATCCCCAGGGATGCATACCCATATTCAAAGTGAGAGGCATTAGTTTGTATCATCTTTTCTAATTCTTCACAAAACTTTGAGAGGCAAGTAACACTTTCCCATTGTCAAAGATGAGACACTAAAAACTACAAAGGTGATGAGACCCTAGAGTAATAACATTATCAAGTGCTTCCTCTGTCCCAGGCACTGTACTGAGGACTTCACAGATATTTTTCTCCTGACAACTCAATGAGGCAGTTGCTGTCAGTATTCTTATTTTAGAGATGAGAAAAATGAAGCTAATGGGGCTCAGATGCAAACTAGTCAAATCAGAGCCCTCCACATTCACATGATTTGATAACTGGGTTTGGATTGTTAGACTCTAAAGACCATGCTCTTTGCACCACTGAGCACTGCCTCTAGCCATCATGTTCTCACTAGTAGGAAAAGAGCAGGAAGAAATAACCCATATCTTCCATGCAAGTTGCCTCTTCTCCCTTTTTCTCATTTAGGTGTTTGCCAAGGGTATGTATGTAGTCAACGCAAACGTTATACAAAGGCTGCATTTCAAGCTTGTGAACATGTCCTAATGTGTTTCACCTGGCAGAGTGATTGTGGACATATGCTTCACATGTATTCAGTTCTTAAAGCCATTTGGCACTTTTAAAATAAAAGCAGAGCCCTGGCTGGTGGCACAGTGGATAAGGCACTGGCCTTCGAACCCAAAGGTCACTGGTTCAATTCCCTAGTCAGGGCACATAATCAGGCTGCAAGCCAGGTCTCCAGCCAGGTCTGTAGCTGGAAGTAGATGAAAGGCAATCCACATTGACATCTCTCATCCATCTCCTCCTCTCTCCCTTCCTCTCTCTCTAAAAATAATAAATAAAAGCTTTTAAATAAATAAATAAAATGCTTAAAAATAAATAAATAAAATAAAAGCACTGAGCCCTGGCTGGTAGCACAGTGGATAAGGTTCCAGCCTGTGAACCAAAAGGTTGCTGGTTGGATTCCCTAGCCAGGACACATAACCAGGTTGCAGGCCAGGTCTCCAGCCAGGTCCATGGCTGGAGGCAGGTGAAAGGCAACCGTACATTGATGTTTCTCTCTCTCTCTACCTCTCTCCCTTCCTCTCTCTCTGGAAATAACAAATCTTTTAAAAAATAAAATAGAAGCAATGATTGTGCTAATAGAAATTGTGTTGATTATTTAATAATATACATTGGCTTTACATAATCATAGGCTTAGAAGGAACCCTAAGGATTATATGGTTCAACCACTCAATTATTTCAGATAAAAACAAAATTCTTCAGCTTAGTGGAGTATTATTAAGAAGAATAATCAATATTCAGAAATTATAAAATTAATCACAAGAAAAAATATACATTCTTACCCTTTCTGCAATATTGATAGAATATTTAAAACATGGCAAAGACTTTCTCCATTGTAAACCAAGGTAGCATTGCTAGGTATGAGTCCCTTCTTTCTTCATTGGTAGTGCGGTTTTCACAGCAATGCATTCCTCTTAATATTTCCTATTTAGATCTTAATAATGAGAAGACCTCCAGGTTTTTCACCTTTCCGGTCAGTACAAGCGAAGAAAACAGTGGAAGGAAGAACTGTAAGTTCACCCCACACTTCCATGGCATCTGTACAAGGTGAAGAGCAGGATTCAGGAAAAGAACAAGCACCCACCCAGGAACATGGCTGGGGCTATGAAAAGCAAATAAAACATGGCCTTAGCCATGGCCATAAACATGAGCATGACCAAGGCCATGGTCACCAAAGGGGATATGGTCTTGGCCATAGATATCAACAGCAACATGGCCATGGTCATGGACACCAATGGGGACATGGTCTTGGCCATGGATATCAACAGCAACATGGCCATGGTCATGGACACCAACAGGAACTTGACCATAATCTTGAACACCAAGAGAGACAAGAACTTGGCCATGGACATCAAAGAGAACATGGCCTAGCCCATAGACATAAGCATGAGCATGGTCATGGCCATGGAAAACATAAAAATAAAGAAAAAAAAAAGAATGGAAAGCACAATGATTGGAGAACAATGCATGGGGCAAGTTCTGAAGATAGTACTACATCTGCACAGATACATGAAAAGACAGAAGGGCCAACAACCCTCCCTTCCCTAGCCCAACCGGGTGTAGCAGATACCTTTCCTCACCTTCAGGACTTAGATCTCATTGCAGCTCTGGTGACTAATATACCACCAACTCCCACACAAAATGATGATGCTTGGATCCCCGAAATCCAGATAGAGCCAAATAGGCTTCCATTTAACCTGATACCTGATTTTCCAGAAATAAGCTCCCCCAAATGTCCTGGACGCCCCTGGAAGCCACTTAATGAAATGAATCCAACTGTGAAAATGAAAGAATTTCATGATTTTGATCTCTCTGATGCTTTTTATTAATGTATGCAGCCATGGGGGTTTCTTTAACACTGCATCATCCCCTTTTCCCATTATCCAAATATCCCATTATAATGCACCAAAAACCATGAAGCTTCAGAACTGCCCAGAGAGAAGTGGTGTGACTTCCAATGGGGAAACTCTCAATTCCTATGAATACATAGAACTGTGTGCAGAATTCTAAATCCTTTCTGATTCTTCCTCACAAGTTTTCTTAACTAGCACAGAAAATGGACAAATGTACCTTGTGACCTACTGCAATCTGCTTTTCTAACAACAAATGTGTGCCTTAGAGTGATACTGATGTTCATACAAAGATTCTTATCATTTTGAATAAATTGTGGCATCTGAATCCTGAACACCTGTGAAAAACAGGGGAAGTCAAGGGGCTGAATACTGAACTTCTTAATAGGCAAAAATATAATAATAAAAGCCACCATAGGTCAAAAAGGACCACTAAGAAAGATAGACTAGTCGCAGGGAGGACAGGAGGAAGTAAACTAATTGACTTCCTCTTTCCAAAATGAGCTAGTTATATCAAATAGTCACTCCCACTGGACAGTTATTCTGATAATTCTCTTTCTGAGTGAGATTGTGTCTCTTAAGTCAGTAATTTGTTTCTTCATTAACTAATCTTTGTAACAAGGCTTTCGAACAGGAGGTTTCTGTTTATTTGTTTGTTGTTTGCTGCTGAGACTAAAATGAGTAATCTTTCATTTTCAGCAGTTGAATGATAAGAATGGAAAGCAGAGGAAGTGATATAGAGGCAGGTCGTGAAAGTAACTTTTTTTTTATAATTGAAAAGGGTATACCATGAGAGGAAATGCAACATTTTTTCAGCAATTTTAGGAGAAATTGCCCCTGTAGTCATACTTTATCATTGCAGCATCTTTTTTTCTACTACATTGAAAAGCTCTGATTTTTGCAAAAATAGAACAATATGATTGTCTTTAATTGCTTTAATGTAAAAGATTATATTTTATAATCCTTGCTGTGTTTTGCCTAGGGAAACGAGACAGGGCTTTAAACCACTATAATGGTCGGTTGATGCATGTATCACAGCTACTTCAATTTATGGGTTGCATTTGAGCTTCAGACTTTTAATTTTATTTTAAATATTATCTGTATTTTTCAATAAAGAGCTAATCATGTCAGGAAAAAGTGTCATCTTTTCAACTGACCCCTTAACCTCCTCTCTTATTGTTGATACCATCAGATTAATAGAATTTTACTATACTTACAGAAGCAACTAAGTCATTGCGAGTACAAGGGCCGACCTCGGGAGGCAGGTGCTGTGCCAACATCTGAGAGTGAGGTCTCTTGACCAGTGGGCAGAATCTGCATGCCTGGCACAGTAGCCCCAACAACCAACCTGTCAGCAGCCCTACGTGGAAAGACAAGAAGGTGGGATAGAATGCAGTTGAGAAGAATGCCATTTTATCACTCTGTTTCTGGGGGAAATAAAGTTTGATCTTGATGTTCTTCTCACTCCTGGTTAATTCACAGTAGTCTGCTTTCAGCCACACCTATTTGCTTTCAGCACAGTCCACCGGCAATCTAAGGAACTTCTCACCTACCCTTCTTCCTCCTCCTGATTCCCAGCCCAAAGTTAAGAGTAATTTGTTTGAAATATTATGCTAAATAAAATAACCCAGTCAGAGAAAGACAAATACGATATGATTTTACTCTATGCAAAATCTATGAACAAGCAGAACAGAGATAGACTCACAGTGAGCAGGACAACTGCTAAGGAAGGGTTAGTGGGTGGAGGGATTAAGGCAAAAAGAAAAAGGACACATGGACATGAACAACAGTGTGGTGATTGCGATGGGCAGAGGGGTATATAGGGACTAAACAGTAATAAAAATTATAATAAAAGAGTAATTACTTTTATTATTTTTACGATCTAAAATAGCACCACAAAAAAAAACAATATGTTTGTTAATATGATCTCTACCAACTTTTCATTAGCAAAATGATCTAACCTCAAGAAAGTTTAGCTTTGGTTGGGGTGGCTCAATGGATTGAGTGCTGTCCTGCGAACTGAAAGGTCACTGGTTTGATTCCAAATGAGTGCACATGCCTGGTCATAGGCTCAGTTCCCAGTTATGAGCTTGTAAAAGGCAGTAGATTGATGTATCTCTCACACATTGATGTTTCTTTCCCTCTTTTTCTTCCTCCCTTCCCCTCTCTCTAAAAATAAAAAAATAAAATCTTTAAAAAAACAGTGAAGAAAATTTAAAATTATCTTTCCAGTCTAAATAAAAAAGAAAATAGAAATCTAATAGAATAGAAAGTGATAGAGATTTTTAAAAAAGATTTTATTTACTATATTTAGAGAGAGAGGAAGGGAGAGAAGCAGAGAGGGAGAGAGACATTAGTGTATGGTTGCCTTTCACCTGCCTCCAGCTATAGACCTGGCTTGCAACCTGGCTTGCAACCTGGTTATGTGCCCTGGCTGGGGAATTGAACCAGAGATTTTTGGGTTTGCAGGCCGGTGCCTTATCCACTGTGCTACCAACCAGGGCTCCAATAGAGGTTTTAATTTTCTGAAATAAAACTCATTTACTGAATGTCTATTATAGACCTTTACCCTGCCAGACAATTTCTGTTTGGTATGTGACTTAACCCTCACAACCACTCTCAGGTCCTCCCGATCACTTTTCTTCTACAGTGAGGAAACTGTAGCTCAGGTCACACAGTTAATATTCTATGGAGCTGGCATTCCTACTCAGACCTTTGAATCTTCATTATACCATGTTATCATGAGGCATTATTATCAATGTTGTCATTACAAAAACATACAATTCTGAATCTGAGATAATCAGTCTCTCAATACAACAACCCTTAATAAATATCTCATTGTGGCTGGTGCTGTTCTGAGTACTGCTCAGGGAAAGCTATAACTGAGTCAAGCACTGGCATTGACCATTTACTGTATGCTTTGCACTAGGTACTGAAAAGAAGAGAAGTGGGTGTTAAGGACAAATCCTTTCCCTTAAAGAACTGACAATCACAATGGGAAGTCAGGACTAAAGCTTGTGGGGCAGATTTCATCCACACCATGATCATTAGTGGAGCAGTAAGCAGACCTGAGGAATGTGAAGGAAGGTGTGGCAGAGGGGGAAGGACAAACTTGGAAAGATAAAATGAAGTCCATTTGGAAGTTTGGATTTGAAGTAGGCAGTAGAGAGCCTGTTGCAGTTCTTGAGCTAAGACCTGCTAAGAGAGTGTATAAAGCCCATCATTCTGAAGCTTCTGGGGAGCACCGATTAGAGTGAGATGAGACTGGTCTCAAGGCAGTAAGTAGTCCAGGTACTTGAACAAAAGAAAGACCACTAGAAGCCAGTATAGAAAGCCTACAGTTCTTAATTTACTCAACCACATGAAGTAGTTCCACTTTAGACCTTTGCTGGATAAAATAATCTCAGGTTTCCTGTGACTCAGCACCTACCTTTCATTCTTTAAATATCTGCACCCTCCTAAGTCAAAGGCACATCCATGTTTCTGAGCTTGGCTCTGAAATCACACAGTTTCATCCTTTTGTGCTTCCATCAAGTGCAGGAAGTTCCTCTGGTTAGCCCAACCCACATTCCTCACATTGTCTAGTCCCAACATCTCAAGCAAGAAGCCCTTCCTGGCTTTTTACTCCTTCTTCCATTTTCTGCTTCTAAGCCTCATCCTAGTCTGTCCTGCCCTAATGCTTCACCCCACCTCCTCCTTAAGCCCCTCCTGGGGCTCTGTGGGAGAGACCAGACCTCCCCAAGGCTCCCAGGGAAGACTGGAGGGAATCTATTAGATATGATAACAGCCCACTCTTCCAGAAGTTTCAGTGCCTATAGATGATTAGAAAGTAAAATGTTACCTAAACACTTTGAAAAATGCTCTTATTAAATTATTTCCCTTCAGCCTTTATTTTACAAGAATTTCCAGTTGGTCACCACATTCTGTATTTGCTCAGTATTCACATTAGAAGCAATGCACTAGGTTGTTAAGAACCAGGTTCTGCAGTTAGACTGATTGAATTCAAAAGTTAGAAATGTATTTAATTTATCAAGATCCAAGTTTCCTCATCTGAAATATTAAGTTAATAATATACTCACATCACAAGTGTATTATGAGACTGAAAAGTGATAATTCATTTAACTGGCATAATTCTTAGCACATGGCAAGCATTCAACAAAGGGTAGCTATTGTTGTATTACAAGTATATAAATATATTGCTTTTAAAATTTAACCCTGAAGCTCTGACTGGTAGCACAGTGGATAAGGCACTGGCCTGTGAACCCAAAGGTGGCTAGTTCGATTCCCAGCCAGGACACATAACCAGGTTGCAAGCCAGGTCTCCAGCCAGGTCCGTGGCTGGAGGCAGGTGAAAGACAACCATACATTGATGTCTTTCTCCCTCTCTGCCTCTTTCCCTTCCTCTCTCTCTAGAAATAATAAATAAAATCTTTAAAAATACATAAATAAATAAAGTTTAACTCTGAAAAAAATGTTTTGTCAGGCAATGAGATATACTTAACACCACATACGTACATTTCTTTTCACCTTTGTAGCCATACATGCATCTCAAAGATTGTAATCAGCTCATATCAAGTAACTGGTGATATCTTTTTCAATTCCATGGTTCTCAACCTTGGCTGCACATTAGAATCACCTAGAAAGCTCCAGACTATGTGAATCCAAGTATCTGCGAGTTATTCTGAGTATCAGTATTTTTTAAAGTTCCTTATTGATTCTGATGCATCTGGAGGTGAGAACAATTGATTTATGCCTACTTTGTTTTCTTTAATCTTAGTTATCCAGTTTTTCAGTGTTCCACATTATGCTTTTTCAAATAATTTTGAAAATAGGAAGGTTATGAAACTCACAAGGAATGGATGGTTTGATTGACAGATGGATAGACAGAGACAGATAAGTAAGTTTTATATGCACTAAGATTGTTGCAGTAACAATAAGGAGTATGAACTTCTGGTCAAGATGATGGTGTAGGTAAACATGGCTTGCCTCCTTGCACAACCACATCAAATCACAACTAAAACACAGAACAACCATCATTTAGAATAGTCAGAAATTGAATTGAATTGAAACCCAACAACTATAGAATTAGAGTAAACACATCCATCCAGACTGGTAGGGCAGAGATCTAGTTGGGCTGGTCCTATATCCACATGTGGGGATAAAAATTCAGGAGGGATATCTCAGGAGCAAGAAGTCCTGGCCTCACATCAGGACCTCAGCCCAGAGGCCCAGTGCTAGAAAGATAAGCCCCCATAAATTCTGTATGCAAAACCAGCAGGGATTAACTCAGTGGAAGAAACTTCTGGAGTCCCAAGCAGTTCCTCTTAACGAACCCACACATGAACTTACTCAGACGCACTCCCTCTGAGCTCCAGCAGTGGGGTAGCATCTTGAAAAACACCAGCAGCATATTGGGAATAACTGAAGCATCTGTCATGAAGGCAGGAGTTGGGGGACAGCCTTCTCCTAGAGAGGAAGATAGGCAGGGAGGGGCCATTGTCCCTTTTCTGAACATTACCCCCAGAGAGCCACACAACCAGCAAGCAGGTACCATATCTGAGACTCCACCAGCCTGGCTAACACTATTTGATCTGCCCTGGGGACCCCCTGAGACTCTGTCCCCCAACTTTGGGGCCCACCCAAGCTATTAATCCTGACTTTTCCATATGAATGGTTAGTCTTGGCTCATGCTTCACAACTTCCTAAACCCTAGCAAATAAACAACAGTAGGCTCAGTAAGCCCCAGTCCCTATACCTATTGCTAACTGGTCCAGGCCCAGTATTAGCAACAGTCCCCCTAGATTTATAGCTTGGCTTCTCCTGGGAATCTCTAAGCCCAACACAAGTAGCAGCCATCTCAGGTTGCTTTATAGCTCAGGCAGGGTGGCCCTGTGCAGAACACAGGTAGAGGCTGACTTTGGCCTGTACCACCCAGGAAACTCCAGAGCCTGAGCACCCAGTGGACAGCTAAAGACCACATAGAGCATCACCACCCTGCTACCACAGATCTGATCCTCCCTGGAGGATGGAGGTTGGTGGTCAGTGGTCTCATCCAGTCCTTGCAACTGACTAGCCTGGGTAAATCCCTCCTATCAACCTGCCAACAGCAATCAACTTCCAGCTACAAGAGGAGGGAATGCTCATCCTATATGAAGGATGCATCTCAAGTACCCAACTTGGGTCATAGGGGAGTCTGACATTGGACCCTATGGGCCACCTACTACATTAGGCCATGCTCCCAAGACAGGGAGCCATAGCAGCTCTACCTAATACATAGAAACAAACAAACATAGGGAGGCTGCCAGAATGAGAAACAAAGAAACATGACCCAATGAAATAACAAATCAAAAATCCAGAAAAATAACTAAATGGAATGGAGATAAGCAATCTATCAGATGCAGAGTTCAAAACACTAGTTATAAGGATGCTCAAGGAACAGCATAAAATAGTTCCAGCTGCAAATAAAAAATATATTAATTGAAATAAAGAACAATTTACAGGGAAACAACAGTAGAGCGAATGAAGCTGAGAATCAAATCAATGATTTGGAACATAAGGAAGCAAAAAACAACCAATCAAAACAAGAAGAAAAAAGAATCCAAAGAAAAAAGAGGATAGTGTAAGCATCCTCTGAGACAACTACAAGCATTCCACCATTTGCATTATAAGGGTGCCAGGAGAAAAGAAAGAACAAGAAATTGGAAATCCATTTGAAAAAATAACAAAAGAAAACTTCCCTAATTTGATGAAGGGAATAGACATGCAAGTCCAAGAAGCACAGAGCAAGTAAGATGGATGCAAAGAGGCCTACTCTAAGACACATCATAATCAAAGGTTAAAGATAAAGATAAGATTTTAAAAACAACAACAGAAAAGAAGTTAGCTGCACACAGGGAAGTTCCCATAGGACTGCCAGCAGTGTTCTTGAAAGAAACTTTGCAGACTAGAAGGGATTGGCAAGACATACTCAAATCCATGAAAAATAGGGACCTTCAGCCAAGATTGCTCTACCCAGCAAAGCTATCACTTAAAATCAAAGGGCAGATAAAGAGCTTCCTCAGCAAGAAAAACTAAAGGAGTTTACCATCACCAAGTCATTATTATATGAAATGTTAAAGGGACTTATTTAAGATACAGAAGAAGATCTAAAAGAAAGGAGGGGGTACTGGGGCATGGGTGAAAAGGTGAGGGGATTAAGAAGTACAAACAGTTACAAAATAGCCATGGGGATGTAAAGTACAGTATAGGAAATGGAGTAGCCAAAGAATTCACACACATGACCCCTGGACATTAACAATGGTGGGGACATTGCCTGAGGGAATGAAGGGTGCTAGGTGGAGGGTAAAGGGGAAAACAATAGTATAACTGTAATAGATTAATCAATAAAATATAATTTTTAAAAAGAAATGGCCTTTCAAAGACTTATCAACAAATTGCTTACTGAGTATAAGAAATGAAGAACATGAATAAGTCCAAGATCACAGGAAGTTTTCCAGCTAGGTGCTTACAGGAATGGTAACACCAATAACACAAATAAGGAATCTGGGAGCTGGTCCAAGCTTCCCGTAAAAATCAGACTGCCCCCAAACCCCAAAATACACATATTTTAAGATATTTTAACAGCTAAATAAACATATGGAGGTATTGTGCAAATAAATGTAAAACACAACTGTGATCCATCTCAAATTATTTCGTTTACTATGATATCTGAGGCTCCTGCAATATTAGCAGGAAATGTCGTTAGATACTCACAAACTAAGCTTGTGGAAAGCATGAGGGAAAAGTACAACTACAGGACTCCTTCTCATGTCAAAAAGAACAGAAATAAAATAAATTATTTTCTGAAAGGAATCTTAAATTCTATTTCTAGTGATGAACTAACATCTAGAAAAAGATCTTTATTAGGACAGCTTTTCTGTCTCCTATTTTCTATAGGTCACAGTTGGAGATTGCATCATTCTGGGTATGTGGAAATACCATGATTCTATCATGGTTATTTAAAAATGGATAAAATAGTAGCTCTTGCAAAAAAAAAAAATAATAATAAGTACCAGCTTTTCATGTAAATATTTACCATTTGGGTGATTTACTCCTGTATCAACTTGGCTAAATGGGAATCATTCCCAAAAAGCCCTTTTCCTGTGGGGTTCTAGGTTATAGTTGTTCATAGGAGATATTTGTGTATGTGACCAAGAAAATGGAATGAAGCAGAACCACTGCTCTCCAAAGTCACAGGGTAGGATAGGATGCATGAGTGAGGATGCAGAAGTGCTGAAGGGCTCCAGCCTGGCCTCACCCTCCCCTCTTTTGCCTGTAGCTCTCTCCCACTGCTGGCGCTGGGGGCCTATTGCCACAGGAGGTGCTCTAGGGCTAGAGCTTTCTGTGGGTTTCCTCACTAACTCCCCTTCCCAGCCCCTCTGGCAGCTGGTTGTGCTTGTCCAGATTTCCCTATCAACTTGTCTTACAGCACCAATGCCTGAGTAAGGCCAATTAGTAGCTTTTCTCTGATCCTCTAACTTCTTTATCCTGGGTCTTTCTTCCCTAGCTCCTACCAACCACAGGTCTAACTCCTAAGATAAATCCCTTATACTTTAAGACCCTTAGCACGTGGGTTTGGCTTCCCTGATCAAACCTTGGCTGACACACCACTTTTTACCCCTATCAATTTAGATCAGAGAAACACATTCCATTGCTTTAGAATATAGAACCAGGCCCAGCAATGCTACTGTATTAGAATATCTCCTAGGAAAATGGGTTAAGGCTGTTCCTGCCCTAAGGGGATCAGTTTAGTGGTGGACACAGACATATAGAAATATATACGAGGTTACAACAAAAGGTAGGAATATGCATATGGGGCTGTGAGATCAGGACAAAAGAGTCAAGTCTGAGAAGCAGTAAGCAGGCTAAGAGGGCAAGGACCTGTCTCCCACAGTATCATTTTCCCAGGACCAAACACGATGACTTAACAGAAAATTGAATTGAATTGAATTGAACTGAATTTGCATATGGCATGATGTCAACCCTTAGGAATAAGACACTGAACAAGACAAGCACAGCCTATGCCTTCGCTTAGCTAGTAATCTAGTGCGATGATGCACAAACGTTCACATTTTCAAAATCTCCTAGAAGCCTTGTTGAAACCTGGATGTATGAGGCCACTTCCAGAATTTCTCATTCAGTGTGTCTGTGGTGGGACCCTGAAATTTGAGTTTCTAACAAGTTCCCAGGAGATGCTGGTGATCCCTACTTGCCCAGGACCACATTTTAGAACTGCTGGTGTAAGAGTTCTCAACTTGGCTATACATTAGAATCACTTGGGCAGCTTTTTAAAAAATATCTTGTTAGGAGCATCACCCCAGACCTATTAAGTCATGTTGCAAGAGTTCTGCAGGTGATTTTAATGTGCAAGTCAGGGTCTAAAGCACTAAAGTGATTTAGCAGGTACCAATCTTTGCTTCCTTGCTATGTGCCAGACTCCATCTCAAGGCCCCATGCACATTATCACATCCATGAACCCCATTTCACAGGTAAGAAAACCGAGGCTCAGAGAAGTGAGGTCAGCTTGACAAGATCACATTAGCACCTGTTAGCAGGAGAGGAAGGAAGGAACCCAGGTCTTTTAACCACTGATGCCGGGGCCACCTGGGCCTCCCAGAAACAGCACACCTGACTTAAATATTGAAAAATGAATAGACATTCTCTATGCAGACAAAAAGGGGAAAGTTTTTGGGGCAAAAGTACAGGAATACTTTGTTTCACTGTACTAGGCTTTAATGTACTTCACAGGTATTGTATTTTATACAAATTGAAGGCAAAACCCTCCAGCAAAAAGATCATGACACTCCCTTTATTGTGACACTTGCCCTATTGCTGTAGTCAGGTACCAATCCAGCAATATCTCTGAGGTCACCATAACTGAGCTCCACAGTAGAGGCTAAAAGTCAGAAGTATTCTAGGATGGATTGATAAGCTGGGTAGGAGGGCAGGACAAGATGACAGCTATGGTGCAGAAGCCTATAATGAGGTCATTAAGACCAAGAGAAGAAGGAGATGGACCAAGAGAAGGAGAAAGTTATAGGCAGTGACATGCTCAGAGTTGCCCTGAAGATTACCGGCATTTAGTCTGTTTTGAACATCTACTACTACTTGGTTCTGAAATCTTATCTCTCCAAGGTAATGCTATGCTAGTTGGATGTGCTAGATAAATGTTAATAAAGAAAAGCCAGAACATAGGACAGGCAAATGCAAGACTAAGATTGAGACTATTCGTATTTAAATATTCACTTAAATGTTGAAATTTTCTATTAATTATTCTTTATTCTTTCTTTTTATACACTATTTCATAGTACATACTTATATAGTGTGGAAATTTTAGGAAATACAGGATAATGTAAAGCAGAAAATCAAAACTATTGAAATCTCACCAAACAAAGGAAACTACTGATGAAATTTTGGTTATAACTTTCCAGAAATGTTTTCTTCAAATGTCTATAGGTATGTCTATTCTAAAAAGGAATCATGCTATAAATATACTATATAATCTCTATTATTAAAGCAGCGTATGTCATCATTTTTAACATCCTTCCATTTGATTCCCATAATTATAATAGATATATGAATGCCTTTTAATAATATGCTGTAAACAACAATAAGAAAATTCCTTAAATATGATATTTTTGTTGCTGTTACCATGGCTCATATTACAAAAGGTAATAAACATAAATGAAAACATCATGCTGTACACCTCAAACTTATACAGTAGTGTATATCAATTATTTCTTAGTAAAATTGGAAAGAAAACAGAACTTAGAGGTGTGTTCAGGTAATGTAATAAATAGCAAAGAATGTGACTGTGGAAAAGGCCCATCTGGATTCTAATCCCACTCTTAAAATGCATTGACTAAAAGCTCTTAAGATTTATTAAACCTATTTGGATCTCATTTTCCTTCCCTAAGAAATGGTGAAGGTGGCAGCCCATTTCCTTTTCCTCCCTAGACTTTATTTCCCCAAGCCACATGATACCAAAGAATTTAATAACCAATATGACACCAGCAGAGCAGATACCACAACCAGTCAGAGCAGGCACCAGCCATGAACAACTTGAGTGGCAGCAGCTGAACGTGGGCTCTGCAGATTCCACGTTCCTTCACCAGAGGTGAGCACAGGGTTGGATGACTGGGTAGAGAGTAAAGAAAGGTGAAATCCAGAAAGACAAAACAAAACAAAACCACCACCACAACAAAATCCATAGCTTAACAACTCACAGAAACATGTGAGTAGTGTTTTATAATTTACAAAGTACTTCGCTAATATTGCTTGATGTAATAAAAGTGTTACCTGGAAACCATGGGATTGAACATTCTTAATCATTTTCATTAAATGCATTTATAATATGCAAACATCGTTGCTGCAGGTGAATAAGGGGTAAGAAACAATCCCAGCTCTAGGGAGCTTACATTGTACCAGACTTTTAGATAAGATACCATTGATTGCTGCTTTGTCTAGATTTTTTCTACATGATAGCTAAAAAGTGTATGAATGTTTAATGTTTGTTATAGTCAGTAGATT
The DNA here is from genome assembly GCA_004026585.1 of Noctilio leporinus. Classification (NCBI taxonomy): domain Eukaryota; kingdom Metazoa; phylum Chordata; class Mammalia; order Chiroptera; family Noctilionidae; genus Noctilio; species Noctilio leporinus. The sequence continues at coordinate 39,490 of PVIW01010545.1, forward strand.
GTGGGCCTGGAATTAGAACCAGATCAGCCTCTAAAGTCACATACTCTCCTGTCTATTATACTGCCTGTATGCACTGCCATTTTCTGCTTCTGGGTCTCCACATGAAATAGCCACTGTGACCAGCCTTGTGCTCCTTCCCAGCTCCTCCTAGACTGAGCACATCAGTCATCTCCTCACTCTCTCACCCTCAGCTTCTCCAATCCTTGCACATCCCACATCCCCTCTTTTTTCCCAGACTAAGAATGTACTCGTCTCTTTCACCCTTAGTTTGATTTCCTACATGTCACATTCCCCACCACACACACACTAAAATCTACTTCTTGCCATCACCACACACCTGAATCTGCTTCAGTAAGTCAGAAATCTTTAACCATCCACCCTTATGTTAGTCATAATTTATAAGAACTAATTAACAGGCCCTGCACAAGTTTTCTTATTTATGCCTCAAAACAACAACAACAACAACAAAACCCACCTTGTTAAAATTTTTCAGTTTTTCCAATGAGGAAACTGAGGTTCAGAAAGGCTATCTGACCCTAACATGCATAGGATCACATAGCAATTAATTAGTAGAACTGTTTTGCAAGCAGGGTTGGACTTACTGCCAAGTTCATGTATCTGCTACATTACAAGGCCATCATCATTCAGTCCCCATTGACCTCTCATTTCCAGGGTCTCTCAGGAGATGAAACTAGAAACCCTATCCACAACAACAAAGAAGTCACACATCTTTTGGCGGGGTTGGGGGTTGGGGGTTGGTGGGGGAGAAGAGGGTAGGATTTGAGGGCAAATATCTACTAAGAGCTGGCCCACATTTTTAACCTACCCTTGGACTCCTCTCCCTGAATAGTGTAACTTTATCAGAAAGGTCACTTAGGCTTGGTGAATGAAAAACTCCCCTAATGTCCAACAATCCAGAAACAAGAAGGAAGGACAGGATCAGTGGGCTTTACTCAACCAATCTCTCCTTATGCTTCCCCTTCATCTTGACTCTGAGGAGCATTTTCCTTTCTACAACTAATCCAACTGAGAGAGGATGGCTTGGCCAGAACCAGAAAGGAGACCCATTTTTTATTGTTATTTGTACCGATGTCCTGGTGTGGGAATCCTTGCAGTCTGTGTGGTGTGCACTTTTGTTGAAAAATGTCTGCAAGTGGCTGTATTGTTGTTACATATAGTGACCTTGATAAATGGCTTTGGGAAATCATTTGGAAAAGAGAATAACACATGATTGGTTTATTTTCTCCTCCTTTATTAGTTACTGCTCTGATTTGCTATACAAAGTTGTGTAATTGCCGGGAAATTTGCTCTGCTCTCCCACATGACTCCCAAGTGCAAACAAGCATTTGTTGTCATTGACCCCAGTGTTGTAATGTACCTGCCTTCGATCTGCTTGGATAGCGCACTAGAGCCATTTGTCCTTTTCTAATAGTGCAAATAGTGGATGAGGAAGGAATCCAAGCAGGGCCCTGAGGGCTATGTGGAGAAAAGACAGAGGAAATAAGAGGCTGAAGAGAATTAACATAAGCATCCACCATACCTTCTAATTATTTGTGAAACTACCAGAGGGAGACTGTTAGATCATGAAGTTAATTGCCATCCTTTTCCTTTGCTCCAGGCTGCTACCAAGTGTAACCCAGGAATACCACGCGGAGGAAATTGACTGCAATGATGAGGATGTATTTAAGGCTGTGGACTTAGCTCTGAAGACATATAACAGTAGAAGCAAAAGTGGCAACCAGTTTGTGTTGTACCGTATAACTGAAGTCAACAAGACAGTGAATGAGGTATGTTTAACCCTGAGGTTGTTTGGGATTTGTGCTGTCATCATTCTCTGGGCTGGGGGTGGAGGGCAGGGTATGGTTAGTCCTTGGGCTTCCTGGAGAGGTAGCCTAGGGTGAAATGAAAGACAGGTAGACCGATGGAGTCATTTAACGGGACTATGCAGGGTGGTAGAATCCAGAAGCTCAGTAAGGCCACAGCAAGAATATTTTCTGGGTGACCAGCCTCACACCAAAATATAGAGACTTCCAGACCTCACATGAGGAGAGGGTGAATAAGGGGGTACATCTGACAATTACTATATAAATTTCCTTCTATGTAAAATGTTAAAAAGCCAAAATCACAGAAGCAGAAAGTAGAACAATGGTTGCCAGGAGCTCTGGGGTGGGAGAAATGGGAGATGTAGGTCAAGGGTACAGACTTTCAGTTACAAGATGAATATGTCCTAAGGATGTAACATACAGCATGGTGACTAGAGTTGATAGTACTGTATTGTATACCTGAAATTTGCCAAAAGGCTAGACCTTAAGCGTTTTCACCACACACACAAAACAGCTAATTATGTGAGGTGATAATGTGTTAATTAATCTATTTGTGGTAATCATTTCACAATGTATTCATATGTCAAATCAGTTTATTGTATATCTTAAATATACACAATTTTTTATTTGTCAATTATACCACAATAAAGCTAGAGTAAATGAGGGGCTGTTGGGTATATCTAGGAGGAGTCATGAATTAGATTAACATAGTTTTGCTCTATTAAGCAAAATATCTGTCAAAAAGTGCTTATGGCTGAATACATCAAGAGTAATAGCAATGTCCAAGTTGGTTTTGAATATTGGTTTTTCTCACTGATTGATAGACTCAAGTTGAAGATAAGTTCTGACAGGATGTGTGATTCCAAGAAATAGAAAGTTTCAGATCCAGAGGGGAGGAGTTTGTGTGTAGAGTTGGGGAGTGACTCAGCTGGGTAGGGAGACCTTGGCAACTGTCCCTTCAGCCTTCTCCCTGGGACCCCACAGCCCAATATTTCCCTGTGTGGTTCCAGTCTGCTCTGGGTGGCCTTCCATTTGGGGGAGCCCAGGTATGTACAATTCAGTGCTGCTACATCCACTCCACCTCTGTCCCAGCTCCAGCTCCAGCTCCAATTCCAGCACCAGCTTCACACAGTCCCCGATGAAGCAAAAAAGGTCCTCTAAGGTCTATCATGAAAGATCTGCATTCTGATGAAAATGGGGAAGAATGAGATGAAGCAGAGAATAATGATAATGGCTCCAAAATGGAAAGACCTGTGAATAGAGGAAACAGCCCAAATCCAAGAGTTAGCTAAAGTGATGGCAGCAACAGTGAAAGCAGTGCTGCTTCTTCCCCCTACATCATGAACCCCTCCCAATCTCACTAAAAACCGACAAGAACCAGATTCTTGAAGTGAAAAGTTCAATAAAGCAAAGCAGATGAGATAAGCAAATAAAGAATGGTAAATGTGAACAGCATACCTAGGTGAACTGGTAGAGCTTCACAGATGGTTAATGGCATTGTGGGAAAGATACATTGTGCAGCAGGTTATGAACCTCAAAGAGAAGTTTGGACACTTTCATATCACAAACACATTTGATTTTGACTTTGCTTGCTGGAGAAATCCACAGCTCATAAACTATAGTTACCTGGAAACATCTGGAACATATATTAAGGGTACAACTGGATGCATGAAAAACTATTTGGTTTTTCTGCAGTTGTTTGTGATTTGTTGTTGTTGTTGTTATTTATAGGAAACACTCACAATGGTGCAACTAATATGGAAAATGTAAAAATCAAGCAATCTTTAGCTTTATTTTCCTGTAAAGATAATCATCACCTCTTGATAAAGGAAAGATTAAGCTAACCAGTCTCTTCTTCAAGAAAGCCATGGGAAGCATTAACCTGGATAGTCTTGGAAATAAACAAATCCAATGCAAGAACACTTAAAGAATGTCCATTTTATCTTGTAACTCTCTCCTTGGTGGTTCATTTTACAGGATGAATGCATATTCAACACACTGAGTTATTCCAAAACTCATCTATTTATTATCACATACAGATGTTCTAAAGCCATTGAGAGAGTGACACTGCAAGAATTATATATTTGGTTCCATGGATGCTCTCTTTTGCAGTGCGCTGGCATCCCAAGCCCAGTGTTCTTTTTTTTTTTTTTTTTTTTTTT